>CANYLF011872761.1:0-10129 GCA_948193215.1 Bocquillonia castaneifolia | reverse complement strand
TTTTGGATAAATTTTTAATTAATTTTTTTATCTAAATATAAGTCAATTTTTTTTATTGAATTATTAAAAATAAAAAAAATTAGATGGATTTGAAAGTACTTAAAAAAAATTAGATCAAAATCTATTTTATTTTATCAGGTTAACCCTTTAATTTGTAAATTAGTAGCTAAAAGTGTGTAAAATGAGTTTTTAGTATAATAATTTTAAAACACAGGGGATAATAATATAATATTAAAAATGTAAGGGGGGCAGTAATGGAATACACCAAAACATAGGGGGTAAGAGTAGTTCACCCTTAAATTAATAGCATGTTTTTGCCACTAAAAAGAAATATGTACATTTTATTTGATATATATAAAAGATTAATATATATATAAGCGGCTAATATTATAATCCCACATGGATTGTAACTTGTAAGAGTTTTATTCTCTATTTCTTTGTCAGAAAAATATTTTATTTCAATAAAAAAGAAAGCAGGTATCTTGTTTTCTTGCGATTAAAGTGGATATCTTGATTTCTTCCAATTAGTTAAGAACACAAAAAAATTCATACTTATAAAAAAAAATATATTATGTTGTTAATTAATATTTCTTTTTATTTATTGTAATAACAATTCATCTAATCACATTTATACATATTCTTTATACTTCAATAAGATTATAAATCATGATAAAAATATTACTCCACATCCAACGAAACAAATAAGCGATAAATAAATTTGTGATATATATAATTTTATAATTTTACTTGTATCATAAAAGTGTGTGTATAACATTATTCATTTGATTATGTATGTTGAACTTGTCGCTAGAAAGATTAAAAAATGCCAACTTTGATATGACAGAACTCCAACCTGCCGGTTGTTTTAACTTGCAACTGAAGTTTGCAAATTACACAAATTTCATTAATCAAACATGCACAAAACTCTCTCTTAGTGCGACGGGAGTTTTTTTAATTTGGTTCAGGTATGCATAGATTATATATTCTCTTTTTATTAGTAGTGAAAAAGACTTTTGTAATTAAGCAACAAAGGTTCTCCATTCTGAAATTACTAGGCACAATTAAAATGCGAATTGTTTTTTTTTTTGGAACTGGGGGAGTGTGATGTGAAGATAAGACTATTATGCAAATCGTTGTTTAGTTTGTTATTTTCATTAATTTCTCCGATGAAAAAGAAAAAAAGAAATCAGGAAATCTCATTTAATTTCTTTCTTCAAAAAAAGAAAACCTAATTTCCAACTAGCAATCCAGTTGAAATAACCAACCACTAAAATTATAACAAGGATGATCAATAATGTATTGGGAGTGTTGACCATTACATACAAGGAATGATAGTTTTGTTATTTTTACATGCGTTTACATTTAATTGACTTGTCATTCAATGTTAGCATATGACATGAAAAAACGGATTCATTCTATAATTTCTCTCGAAAGTAATATTTTTTTTCTTTTTTATTCTAATGACTCAGAGAATTGAAATAAACATAACAAGTCAATTAGGCTATCATCCAATTTCATTCAACTTTATGTAAATATCACTATATTTAAGACAACATTAGTGGTTTACAAGTAACTTTCATAGCAATAGTGGATTCATCGTCAGCCGCACCTCATGGAACTAATGAAGCTTCTGTGTAAAACAAATTATTTTGTTTTTGAATATGTTAGTATTAATTACACACCCTTTTTCCTATTTATTCACATTCACCTACTCTTAATATTCATAGTTAAAATAATTGAATCATGGTCTTTTTTTTCCCTTTCTGGATGGAATAATACAACGATGACTTTATGTTATTTATTACTACAACACAAGTTAGTACTCCCTCATTCTAAAATATATGTGTTTTAAATTTTCTACACACATATTAAGAATAATCATTAAATCATCTAAATTTTGGGAAATTTTTTTTTATTTACTAAATTATCCTTTATACTATCAGTCTTCATTAATTACTTATATAGGAGCTAATTAAATGAATTAATTAGTTAATAATGTTTATGTTGGTAATTAAACTGCAGTATCATCAATCGAGAAGAAGGCATTCTTAAAAGTAGTCCACAAGCACGGGCCATGCTCAAATCTAAATCAACATCAAACGGATGAGAAAATACTGTTGCAAGATGAAGCTAGAGTGGATTCAATCCATTCAAAGTTGTCAAAGAGCTCAAGCTTGGCGACAGATGCAAGTACCCTTCCAGCAAAGGACGGTAGAACCATTGGCTCTGGCAATTATATAGTTACTGTTGGACTTGGCACCCCTAAAAAGGATTTAACTTTCATATTTGACACTGGAAGCGACCTCACTTGGACCCAATGTCAGCCTTGTGTCAAAGCTTGCTATAACCAAAAAGACCCAATTTTTGATCCCACTCAATCTACTTCCTATACCAACATTTCCTGTGGCTCTACCCTCTGTGATTCGCTTATTTCTGCAACAGGTATGTTATGTATAGTTACTTTTAACTTTGATTGATTAGTTTTTTCTTTTTTAATCGGAAAATAATGTATATATTAACTTGAGATATAATCATTTTATTATTAGGCAACACATTCAATTGTGCTTCTTCAACATGTGTGTACGGCATCCAATATGGGGACTCATCTTTCTCCATTGGATTTTTTGGTAAAGAAAAGCTCACTTTGACACCAACAGATGTATTTGATGACTTTTTCTTTGGCTGTGGCGAAAATAACAAAGGCCTTTTTGGGGGTGCCGCTGGGTTGATTGGGCTTGGCAGAGACAAACTATCATTAGTATCACAAACAGCAGCAAAATTTAACAAGATCTTTTCCTATTGCCTCCCATCATCTGCAAGCTCAACTGGGTTCCTCACATTCGGTGGCTCGGCTTCCAAATCTGCTTCATTCACTCCAGTACAAACAGTATCAGGAGGTGCATCGTTTTATGGCCTTGACTTCACTGGAATAAGTGTTGGAGGCCGTAAGTTGCCAATTTCCCAGACCGTGTTTTCAACAGCAGGTGCAATCATCGACTCGGGTACTGTCATTACGCGGTTGCCCCCTGCAGCTTACTCTGCTTTGCGTTCGGCATTTAGAAGGTCAATGTCTAGCTATCCAATGGCACCTGCATTATCAATACTCGACACTTGCTATGATTTTAGCAACTACAATACAATCAAGGTGCCAAAAATTGGGATGTATTTTACTGGTGGAGTAGAGGTTGACATTGATTTTACTGGGATTTTTTACGTCAATGGTGCGTCACAAGTTTGCTTGGCTTTTGCTGGAAATAACGATGCAAGTGATGTTGCTATATTTGGGAACACGCAACAAAAGACATTAGAGGTTGTGTATGATGGTTCTGCTGGGAAGGTTGGATTTGCTCCCAAAGGTTGTAGTTGATGCTTACATTAATGGCTGGCTGTATTTTAATTAGTACACTATAGATAATTAAGATAAGTCTTTCTTTTCCTTTGTATAAGCCTATAATTACGATGGAAGTTGAAGGTGATGGGCACTCAGAAAAAGGGATTTATGATTAAAGAATGAATAATTGGATTGATTTGTGAAATGTAAAAAAAGATCAGATCATGAAATAATTGGTTTGCAATTGTGTATACCAGTGACTTTTCCTTGACGAGCTCCATGTTGGCAACTTCTAGTTTCACCGGCCAGCTTTATTTCTCTTCAAGTACTTTAGTATTTACTTTCACTAATTCTCCAATTTCACGATTCATGAGACTTATTGCCCACCTTGGCTTCTTTCTATAACATAGACCATGTGTCTAGAGAAAGAGAAGAAAGTAAGACTATGAAGCCCAATCTTCATATCTACGAGGTTTAATTCTTCAAACATACTTCCCGTTCTTAAGTTAACTGGAGTATTCTTTAAATAATATTTTATATTTCAAATTATCTATCTATTTAAAAAATAAAAGTTCTAAATTAATTATTATTTTATTTTCTTTTATCTTAATTGTCTTACATTTATTATTATTAGAAAATGTGTTTTTTTTTTCTTTTTAAACCATTTAACATTAATGATTATACAAAAAAATAAATTGGTCATAAGAGGAGTAACTTATTATAAAAACCAATATCTTTTTCAATGTATGCCCTTATTCAAAAAAAAAAAAAAATATATTAACAAGTCACATTTTACCCTTTTGGATGTCCCATCTAAGGATCCCATTTGCATTTCCAATAGCATTTGTCGACTAATTTTCCTTTCTTACCCTTTTTAAATAACATTCTATTATCGTTAAACACAATTTACAATGTATTCATTAATAAGGATAAATAAATAAAAAAACATCATACATTTATATCTTCTTAATTATGTGTTAAAGTAAAATGAGACTTCTTAAGTGGAGATGAAGTAGTTAATATGGATCAGAATGCTCTTTTCTTTGAAGGGAAAGGAATAGACCTTGCTGATATTGTGACGAGAGCATTAATTAAACCAGAACTTAGGATTTTAGAAGATTAGAGTAAACATTTTAAGTCCTCCCAATCAATGATGGAGTTAGGGGGGCAAAATCTTTTGACCAAGTAAAATTTAGCATATTTTCAATTTGATCCCCCAACTTTGTGAATCTTTTTCTATATGTAAAATTTAGTGTATTTTTATGAATAAAAAAAATATCATAATACATAAGTGGATAATAGGTATTATAGGCCCCTCCTAAAAAAAATCTAGCTCTGTCACTACTCCCAAGATTGATACTGTTCGTGATATAGAATGGGTTGTCCCTAAAGTGATATTGTTAAACTTAATTTTGATGTAACTGTTAATAAAAATGCTCACATGCTATGAATAGTTATGGTGGCCAGATTTAAAGAGGGCCACATTTGTGCTAGTTTAGCTAAACAGATTTCATATTTGTCCATGACCCTCGAAGCAATGAGAATGAGGGAGGTTATCTTTGTGGCAATTGAAAGGGGGATATAGGCAAGTTATAGTAGAGGGGATGCTAAGTCAGTTATAGAGGCTGTGAACAGAATCATGCTCCAGTGATGGATCCATAAATTTCTGTGAGGGGGGCAACATAAATTTTATAAGTGAACATAAACATAATTTTAAAATTTTCAAAGGAATATTTGAATTTTTTTTAACAGTTAGGAGGCAAACTTGAAATATAAAATTTTTTTAAGGTTGTTTTTTGAAATTTTTTTAGGCTAGGGGGGCAATGCCCTTGTTATGCCTAAAATCATAATATCCACATACATATTATATCACATAATTAGCTTGAAAAATAATATTATAATTATTTTTAAAGCACTTCAATTTGATTCATATATTTAATATGACTAAAAAAAATTATTCTTGAAAGAGTAGTTTTTGAATTGTTTTGGCCAATTTATGCACTTTTTCTTCAATCTAACTTTATATTCCCCAATAATATACTTAGATAGACCTTAAAAATTAATTTAGAAAAATTATAGAGGTCAAATACAAAAAAGTTACTATTGGGGCAGCAACCTATTAAAAACAGAGCCATAATTCACGTTTGAAATCTTAGGTTATTTCACCGTCTAAACGAACTTGTTTCAGCCTGAATTTTATAGGGTTTTTAGGGGACTTATAGAGGTATCTAATGGTCTAAAATTTAGAGAAAATACTGTTGATTAACTAGCTTCAAGTTGCATCACAAACTGAGGTAAAACAGTCCCAAAATTTGAGACAGTGCGGTAAGTGATTTAGGGAGTACTTAACTCTAACTTCTCATTATTTAAGCTATTAGCATATATTCACATTCTCATAGCTAGATTAGCACTTAAATTCTATAAAAAAAATGCATAAAACTAGGCATACATATAAAAAAAATTAAGTTCTATCTTAGCTAAGTTAAACACCCAAATACAATTCATAAGGTAAATTGATAACCAATATTAAACATATTTATGGTTATCAAGTTAGCCTTACATACCACATATTAGGTTATTAACTACATCACACACACTTTATATTTTTATTTTACATTCCCAAAATCCCCCATGAAACATGTATTCTCCTCTGGCCCACCTGAAAATGCTTAATGATACGAAATGCAGGAATTTCACGGTTTCGACTATCAACTAGCAAGATGTCCTGAAAAATATGCCAAGGGGTGAGCTGACTACTCAATAAGTATTTAATTTACTAAACAATAGTATATCAACAAAAATCACCCAAACACACACACACACACACACATGTCACAAGTACTATATCATTAAAAACACAATCAAGCTCAATTCCAAATAATTCAATATCTCCATCAAACAAACCAAATCCAAATCACATTAAATCTTATCAAATAAAGTTGGATGACTCAACCCCACATTTTCTCACTTAAATCACATTTCGGTGGCCACCCGAAGCAACTATCCGCCCGGCTCAGCTTTCCCGATCACACGCTAATTATAACTCACTGGTAATCCTTTCTCAATCACATTCACAATCAATTCACACCATCACATTTCACAATCAATTCACCAATTCTCAATCAGTCAAAATTCCATCAAAATCACAAATTCATAATTCAAGCAATTTTCAAATCAATTCACCACTCTTAATTCAACCATCAAAATCACAAATTCATAATTCAACAATATTCACTTCAATTCATGATTCTCAATTCAATCAAATAAATTACCAATTATCAACATCAACCCAACTCACCAATAACATATTAAATAAGCAACAATAGTAATTTTCATTCAACATACACAAAGTTTAGTCTATTAAATACTTACCAAAGATATAGGATAGCAATGTAGTCTTAATTTTCTTTTTCTCACAACTTCCTTGCCTTTGGACACACCTATTCACATAATCAATTCAAAATACAACTCAATAACAAATCATTAATCTGCCTACAACATAAAAATTCACCAAATAGACACCTATACATGATTTATTATGATGCATAAGATGAATGATACATGACAACATACATGTACATGTAGACAGCTTACATGTACTGACTTTAAAAATTCACCAAAAATTATGTACACTTGATAAAATTCTGATATTTTATAATTTTATACTTCCATCAAAATAGAAACTTTAGCAACAAGAATCACCTCAAAATTATTTGTATAAATAAAGTTATAATTTTTCAAATACAACTACTTCTAATCCCATATAAACATAGTAGTCCAAAGTTTGACCTTCAAAACCCAACCAAATGGATGAATTTTCTTCTAAAATTTTACAGGGTTGTAGAGAACCTCCTAAAGTTTCCATGGCCACCAATTTCATCCAATTTGGACTTGTATAACTCAAGTTATGTTCAAAATACTGAGGCCGTTCTACACAGTATAAAAACATCAATATATACTTTGAAGAAATTCATGTAATCAACCTCAAAATAATATTATTTCTAAAAATTGATACATGATTCATGCTTAATCAAAGCCTAATTACATGATTACAACTTAAAATCATGTTTTCCTCAAATTCTACTGATTAATTTTGAGTTATCATGCACTAACTGAAAAATCAACACAAATCCCAAATTCAGCAACTAAAAGTAAAAAAATAAATATACAATACGTAATCAAAAAATTACACTCCATTGTCCCCCTCAACGGTGCCAAAAACTTGACAACTCTCACAAGTGTACGAAATAATTGTAGTATATACTCGAAGTACGAGGTCAAATCCATAGGGACAACGTGAAAATCTTTCGATTATGGGCACAACTGACAGAAAAGTAAAACGAAAACCCTTGAGTTGATTTTGAAATCGTTTTAAAACTAAAATAAGTAAATGAATGCAATAACAAAAACAATTAAGATTAAGAAACAATCAATAAACAAGCACTAGAGTTCATGATTTCATCTAGAGGGAGCAATTCAATTAACAATGCAAATTCATTTAAGCAAGACTTTCCAAAATTGTTTTAATCCTCCGTCGAGGTAGAAAAATGTATTTGATTGAACTAACTATGCTAATATATCGATGCACACTAATTAAATAATCAAATCCATTAAGCGAATCTTTAATTCAAGTTTAGGTTAATTGCAATGTCTGTATCAACGTCTAAACAAGCTCCATTTTTAAATCCGATTTATAACAATCCATCGATTCAGTCATAAATCCTAACAAACATAAATCTAGATGGCCAATCAAGAAATATGTTAATGAAGCACTTAAAAATTGAATTAAATGAATAGAACATGAAAAACTATATTAAAATAGAAATTCAAACATCTTTAATCGAATTACTCCCCTACTAGATTACATCCATCCTTCTAGTAGGGGATTTAGTTAATAAACATCATACAAACTAAATAACAATCAATAACAAAACTAAACTAAACATAATAGATACAAAAGAAGAAGAACTTAGTCTTAGGAAGAGCGAAGAAAGCTTGAATCTTCATAAATCTCTTGTAAATCCACCTTAGATCTTGAGAAAAGAGTGTTTCTAAGAGTTTTTCTCTCTCTAAAAACTTAAACTAAATGTGGCATAACCCCCTTATTAAAGTCTAATAGAGTTATATATATAGTACCTCTCAAAAATACCAAAAAAAAACCTAAAAATACTAAAAATCCAGTGTTTTCTCCAAGCTGGCTGGCTGGGGCATCGCTGCTGGCCAGCCTCAGCTTCTGGGTGATTTTCTGGTGGCTGCCAGCCAGCCCCATATTTTTTATTCGTTTCTTCTGATTTTCTGTCAGAACCGGGCATATGCTGGCCAAGTGCTGACCAGCTGAATTTTCTGACTTTTCGTGACTGTTTTGACTCTGAATTCACTCCAATTCGACTTCATATGATCCCAACACTGAAAATCAATAAAATATGATCAAATAAGTGCAAAATCTACTTAATTGGTGAAGAAATTGAACATAAAACCAACGAATAAACAAGAATAACAACCGGTTATCATCTACATGAACCCTAATAATAAAAATTACTAAAATAAATATGCTTACTTCAATCAAGCTTCTAAACCTTCAATTATTCTTTAATTAATTTTCTTCTTCAATCCAAAGCCTTAAAGAAAAATTTTTGATAAAAAAATTGATTTAGAAGAGTAAGAGGGCAGAATTGGGAAGGGAAAAAGAAGGAAAGAAAGAAAGAAAGAAAGAAAGAAAGAAGAAAAGAAGGTAAGAGAAAGGAGAAGTGAAAATAATTGTTACGGGTGATGGTTTTGGTGGTTTCCTCCCACTTATATTTTATTTTATCATCATCATCATCTTAATCATCACATATTACTCTCTACAAATCCTCACTAAAAAAAATTTACTAACTCCTCTAACTTTTTCTACAATTAGATCCTTACTCTATTCCTCTTTTACCACATTATATTATGCAAAGTATCACACATAAACATGATACAAATGATATGATTTATGATGTGATAATACATGATTAATTAATTTATTTTATTATTATACTTTTTTTTTATATTTACGGTCGTGATAGTATATATATAAATGATTTAAAAAGGTGAGGTGTTGCATGATGCACCACAGAAGAAATATGAGGTGAACTTTGCACCACCATGATGGAGCTTTAGTCCATCATGGTGGTGTAACTACTGTATACATTGTGTCAAAAAATCTGATTGACTAAGAGAGTGCAGAGGGTTAAGCTTATCGTCTGTTTCTGTACGGGAATTTATTAACCGGAAATCTGAAACAGACTATAAAATTTAGGACTGGAATAATACAATTATTAATATGTGTTTATTTTTTGAAGGTTAAAAATTCATCTAGCCAACTTACTTAAGACAGCTAGATATATGGAAGTGGCTTTATTAATATAATAATTGCATTATAAGATGACAATAGGCAAGTAACACTATAATGACAATGTACGGAAGTGGCTTTATATATTTTGTTTTTGTAATGTTTTGCAGGCAGACTTGATTGGAAACCCAATGGTGAGACTGGCTGATATAAAGACAACAGCTCTTGGAGGAGCCTATGCTGCTGGTTTAGCTGTTGGAGTTTGGACAAAAGAGGAGATTTTTGCTTCAGGAGAAAAGCCAAAGACAGATACCGTTTTAGTCCTAATTTTGATGATGAATTTGGAAAGAAAAAGGTGGAATCTTGGTGCAAAGCTGTTCAAAGAAATTTCATATTGGCTGATCTTAAAGTATGAAGAACTACTTTATTGTGCTATGTTAATTGGCCTCTTAATTGATTCAGATCTTCTTCTCCTTTTCATT
>CANYLF011872744.1:0-10424 GCA_948193215.1 Bocquillonia castaneifolia | reverse complement strand
GGAATTTCACCCAAACAGACATGGATACAATTTGCGAGAAGTCGAAAGACATCCTCTGCTTCCAATTCTGAAGGAGGAGGGGACGTTTATTAAAAGTGATAGGTCTGTTAGCTAGAGCTTTCATCTTTCCTTCTTCATCTTCAAACTCAAATAAGAACAAATTCAATTTCACCATTTTTATCTCCAGCAGTCCATAATCCTTCCACCTATTCTTTAGAAAGCTTTGAAGCTTGAAGAATCGTGGTTCTATTCCATAGACACAACCAATTAAAGTGTTGGACCATTTCTCGGCTTCTTTATTAATAATTTCTGCATTCAATCTTGCAACCCTAACACCATTACTAACAACAGGAGGAACAAAATTCAACTTACAGTCTTCAGATCTAGACCGATTCTCTTTGAATAGAAAAGCCCAAGGTTTCTGCTCCATAGATGGCTCATCTCTTGAAACCCTAACTTCTTCAGTAACTGTTTCTTGTTCAACATTAACCACTAGTGTTTCCATATTATCACTAGAAGGCATCTCCTCAAACAGCAACATCATTTGAATGATATGCTTCTTTTATACTAAAAAGGATTGATGGAAGTTTATTAATTAAAAATATTGCCTTTTATAATTAAAAAGGTACTATTTCTTTCTTAAAAAAAAGCTACTATTTCTTTCTGAAGTATTTTTATTTTTACATTAATAATTATTTATTTAATTAAAATTTTATTCTAATTATTGAAATTTTAATATGAATATTTTCAAATTCAAAATTAACTCTCATGTAAGAAAAAATTGAAGTGGAGTAATAAAAATATTTTAGTTCATCCTAAACAAATTAAGAACATTTTAATTAAATATTTCACTTAACTAGTATTTTCTAAGAAAGCATCTTTTTTGGAATCGTGGACTGGTTATGATTAAGTTGTTACCTAATCTAGTACTCTTAGCTTAATTTAAGGTTTTTTTGAGAGGTTATTTAAGATTTAACTCTTCAAAATAGTCATAATTTAGGTCTTGCTATTGTGATTATGATTATAGCTTTAACTCTTCAAAATTGTCATAACACAATTTTGAGGTGTATACGCCCTATCCCTACAACATTAGTGTTAATTTTCGGTAATTAATATCAAAAGAAAAATGTCATGCAGGTACCGATAAAAAAAAAAAAAGGAATTTTTCTTGCCTCATATTCCTGTGTATTACAAACTCATGTTTTTTTCTCTTTAATGGTACAAAAATTTTAACCATAAAATTTTAAGTTTTGCATTATTTAACCAATAACAATAAATTCTTGAAGACATTCCTGACTAGGAAAAGGTGATATTCAATTTATAATCGGTTGATATTATATAAAGCAACAAAAAATAAAAAAAGCTCAACAACTATAATCATGATGTTTTCTTTGTAATACAATTTTACCAAATGGCCCGTAAGCTTCTAACAGAAGTCCATAAAAACTAATTATATATAAAATACAAACTCAAAATTGCTTGTGTTGTAAGCGCTTACGCCATCATATCAAATGTATTTTATGGTGGGGATCAATCAATTAGGTTTCCTCTTCAACCCAACTGCAGAAGGAATATAGTATTTGAAATTGATCAAAATCCAATTAAGATGATTGGAGTTTCTTCTTATAATCCTGGAATGTCCCGTGGAAAGGCGTCACCTTTCCTTCTGATACTGCCCATAATTCCTCTACACTTCCAGATATCAGATGTTCATCGTGACTAACCTGCAAGCCAGAAAATTTGTTTTGTTCAATTACTTTGTTTTAATGCTTCCATCACAAAACAATAAAAATTTCAACAGAATCAGTAAGATACCATAAGAATTCCTCCTTGGAACAAGACAAGGCCTTGAATTAGCGCCTCCACTGCGTCCAAATCCTGTATTTAGCATGCATCAACATGTCAGAAAAGCAGTTGAACTACTGATTTTATAATCTTGATGCAAAGTTATCGGGAGGGTGGGTTATAAGTTGCTTCAAAAGGCTAGTTGTATCATACAAACATAAAAACACTAGAAAACATCCATTCCATGAGGTAAAATGCAGGGCCGTGCAACAATCAACTAATGAACCATTTGCATTTTGCATGATATTACAATTGACCTCGAAGTCCCAAGTTCAAATTCCCATTCAGGAAAAAAAAAAAAGGCACAAGTTGTCAGTAGCCTGGGGTTCCATCATTCCAGGACTTTCTCCCAAACTCACTTTCCTCAAAAAGTCCAAAGCTAACGCTCAAAATGTCCTCCATCCATGGAAGAGAAAAACAAATAAAATGAAAACTAAATGGAGTGAAGAAATGAATCAGCAGTGAATCAGCAGTATCTATGCTGAAAAACTCATTGGATAAGTTTCAAACACCCTCAGTCTTTCACAATGCTTGACATACATGTGTACCTGTACATAAGAAGTACAAAAGGATGTGAAGAATTAACGACTTACAAGATGATTGGATGGCTCATCAAGCAATATTATATGTGGTTTCTTGAAGGTTATCTTTGCAAATGCCACCCTGCTCTTCTGACCACCTATTGCATCAAGCAATTACAAATATACAAAATCAACATATCTGAAAAAAGCTTCATCTGGGAGCATGTAAAAGTCATAATTAACAGTAACTCTATGATCTAAAGAGCACGTGACTTGTATATGATGACAAGCAAGCCGCTAAACTCAAGTTACAGCATCAACAAACAAGCAACTTTCCTGAATTTAAAGTTGAACCTCAGTTTGAAAGGATCAATTTGGATCATCATTCTAACGTATTACAATGCAACAAACAAGGAAAGAGAAGTACCAGATAATGTGTACATTGGCTGAAGCGCCAGATTTCCAGTTACACCAAAAGAACCCAAGTGAGCTCGAAGCTTCTGCTCAGGCACTCCCTACACAAAGGAATCTCAAAGTAAGTGGCTTGAAAACATTAATAATGTTTCGTGAAGAAACGTGAGATGCTTCAAAGCAGTGACCTCTTCCCAAAAGAGCTAAAGAAACAGTCCCTGGAAGGTGGCAAAATGATCGGACAATGTTAACTAAACAAAGTACTATATGTCATGGACTTAAATATCTTATGCTAAAATTTGCAGCCTGAGCTCTGGAGGAAGTTTTGATGATCAGGGAAGGAGTACTAACTATGAAAAGTGAATGACTTTTTTTGACACATAATTTCCAAACAAAAAAAAATGAAATATGGAACAACATGAGAATAACAAATCATCAACATTTTAATGCAAACATCATGCTGGGAAAAGTGAGAACGAAACTAATTAAGGAAAATAAAAATGGCACTGTACATCCCTACATTAGCATGTACCACAAACTAAAGACACGAACATTTTCTCAACTTGCATCTTCATATTCCAGACTAAATTTTCAGGATTGATGAAAGATGCATAGAGGTTCAAGTTCAACTATTTTCAAATGTCCATCCACTATTGCCATAGCAGCTTAAAGAACTTTTCACCCGCCTTCCCACTGAACCATGAACTGAAATAATATTTAAAAAATGCCAACAGAAAAATTAGAATTGAAAATGCAATTGGTCAAAGTGAGAACTCACCGGGAAGCAGCGCATCATATATAGAAGGGGATTGGAAGATAAGTCAAGTCCATCAACATGGTGCTGACTAAACACAGCAATGTGAACCTGCAAATTACAGTTCAGTATGAAATAAGTATTAGAAGTTCATAACAACTTTATGACTTCCACAACACAAACTTAATTTTGAAAATCTCCAATGTAAAAAGAAAGGTAAACAAAGTGATTTCTGTTTTCAGACTGGTAAAGCAGACTCTTCAGATATATATCAAGGGCACTATTCTTAATTGTAGAGTAGTCTCCATTATCCCATAAATTTAGTCCTAGGAAAGAGCATGACACCTTTGCAGAACGAAAGACAGTGCCCGAGATTGGCTGTAGTTCTCCTGCTATTATTTTAATAAAATTTCATGCTTACCAAAAAAAAAAAGCGAAAAATATTCAAGTTTCCTTATAAGCAGAAGCTTTTCAATGAGAAGTTAGTATATATGCAGCACGAATGAAGGGGAACTGATAAGCGAGAAATTCTAATGCAAAAATCCAATGCAATCTCAGTCATCATTCATTTGATCCTTATCCTTAACAACTTCTTGAAGAGGGTAAAATTGTACTTTAGTCTCCAATAAAAATAACACAAAATTAATCACAAAAATTAAAATAGGAAAATGACTATAATATCCCATTTGAGTTAGCTCAATTTGAGCTATCAACCATTTCCCTTTTAAAGTTATTTTTCAAAAAAGAAAAAAAGAAAAATGTTTTATAGCTCAAATTAAACTAGCTCAAATAGGGATATTTAGGGAAAATTGTTTTCTCTTACATCTAGTATTTATTAGTGGAATTATGGATCCAAGTTCATGTAAATGAAAAAGCACATCCTAAAATATCCTCATTTGAGCTATTTTAGTTTAGGCACAATAGTCTTTTATGGTCTGAACTTTAGGCCATTTTTCAAATATAGTCCCAACTTTAAAAAGTTTCAATTAGTATCTCATACTTTTCGAATTGATTCAAATATAGCCAACTCGATTTTGGCGTGTGCTTTGGCTGACGTGGCATGTGTTTTGGCTGACATGGCATGTGTTGACGAGGCATGTGTTGCTGATGTGGCAGCCGTGTCAGCAAGCCACGTCAGCCAAAACACATGCCACGTCAGCAACACATGCCTCGTTAGCAAGCCACTTCATCCAAAACACACGCCAAAATCGAGTTGGCTATATTTGAATCAATTCGAAAAGTAAGAGGTACTAACTGAAACTTTTTAAAGTTGGGGCTATATTTGAAAAATGGCCTAAAGTTCAGGCCATAAAAGGCTATTGTGCCTTTAGTTTAAGATATTAATAAGGGGGTTCAACTACTGTACTCTGGAGTAAC
This sequence comes from Bocquillonia castaneifolia, assembly GCA_948193215.1. Classification (NCBI taxonomy): domain Eukaryota; kingdom Viridiplantae; phylum Streptophyta; class Magnoliopsida; order Malpighiales; family Euphorbiaceae; genus Bocquillonia; species Bocquillonia castaneifolia. The sequence goes on along the minus strand of CANYLF011872744.1, from coordinate 5,516 downwards.
GTAATTCTAGAATTTTCATTTTTGATTTTAATTTTATAAAAGGTTATAATTAATAATTATTCATTTCACTCCAAATATTTTATAAATCAATATAATTTTTTTAAATTTAATTTCTTATTTTAGATTTTTTAACGGTCAGTGAAAAGTACAGTGCATTTCACAGACCGTTAAAATTACTTTTTTTAATTTCTAATTTATATTAATAAAACATAATATTTACATTGAAATTTAATAATAATTAATAATTTTAATTTATTAAAAAATTTTAAAAATTAAAATGACACTTCGAAGTAACGTTACTCTGGAATACCTTAATTAATATTAGCCATAATAAGGACCTTTTAAAAAGCAAATAACAATTTAATATCATTTTTTTTATTGTCGATCAAGTTTACAACCTATACGGTTTTGATATTCTTAAAATGAAAATGTGAATTTAGTTTTACTATAAAATGAAAAATTAAGTATTGAATTGTTAATGATAAAATGATAAATATTAAAAACATTTTTTTATAAGTGGTAGAATCTTTTATAAAAGATCAAGGAGCTTTTGCCTAATCTTGATTTTTCGGGGAACATAATCTTGTCAGGGGATTTCAATGAGGTTCTTCACCCCTCTAAAAGATGGAATTGCCAATCATTTTCTCAATCCATTATTGATTTTTCAGAACTTCATTAGTAATGCAGGAGTGGTGGATATTCTTATTTCTGGTAGATTATTTACATGGCAGAATGCTAGCTCAAGGTCAAAGATTGATCGAGTTTTCTTCTCTCCTTCTCTTTTCAACTGCTGGCCGAATGGTACCCTTACGAGATTGTCAAAAAACTCTTTAGATCATGTGCCTTTGTGCTTTAATTATGTGTCTTTTACAAATTTAGGACCAAATCCATTTTGTTCTATTGATGCTTGGTGGAGTTCTGATAATTTTTTGGAATGGGTATCTACATATTGGAGAGAGGCCGAGACATAAAATGTGTATGGTGATATCTCGGTTAGCTTATATCCTATACATGCTAAGATTGATGTTTTTGATGATGTTATGGACTCTAGATCCTTATCATCTAAAGAGTAGGAAGAATTGCCTAGGTTGAGAACTTTGTTTTATTCAACATCAAAGAGTTTGGAGTTCTTTTGGAAGTAAAAGACTAGGGTTAAGTGGGCAAATGATGGTGACCGCCACTAAGTACTTTCATTCAGTGGCTTGGGTGCATTACAAGGATAATTTAATTCTCTCTATTTTTGATGGATTCCAATCATATACGGATCCTAAAGAAATCAGATTAGCAACTAGGAACTATTTTATAAATCTTTTCAGAGGTGCTACTGAGGTTCCTTTTAGCTTAGAAGAGGTCTTTTTCAAGTCTTTATCAATGGAAAACTCTACTGGATTGGTTGATCTATTCACAGAAGAAGAAATTCATAATGCCTTGCTTTCTTGTAGTGAAACCAAGGTTCCGGGGCATGATGGATTTAATTTCTTCTTTTATAGGCGTGCTTGGCCTTTTATGAGATTGGATATTGTGAAGTTTTTCAGAACTTTCATCTCACTGACATGGTTCCTTCTGATCTGAATTATTCTTTTATGGTATTAATTCCAAAAATTGTTTGTGCAACTAAGTTAAAGGATTTCAAGCCTATAAGCCTTGTTCATGGTTTCTATAAGCTTCTTTCTAAAGTTCATGTTAGATGACTCTCCCAGTTTATGCATCAGTTGATTTTTCAGTCTCAGCATGCTTTTATTAAGGGTAGGAGCATTCATGATTATTCATTTCTTACTCATGAGATAATTCATTTAGCTAAGAGAAGTTGACAGTCTATGCTGCTGTTAAAGCTAGATTTCCAGAAAGCTTTTGATAGTATTTCGTGGTCCTTTTTATCTGCTACTAATGGAGAGAATACATTTTAGCTCTAAATGGATAGCTTGGATTTCTAATTTGCTAAAATCTTCTAACATTTTTGTTCTTGAAAATGGCTCCAATACTCCTCCATTTACTATGCAGAAAGGTGTTAGCCAAGGAGATCCTCTTTCTCCTTTTTTTATTTGTGTTGGCTGTGGAAGCTCTTCATGGTATTTTGTTAAATGCAACATCTTTGGGTCTTATTGATTGTATTCCTGTGGATAGTTCTTCGGATCCCTTAAATCTTTTATAGTTTGAGGATGACACTTTGATTTTTCTTTCTTATAACATTCAAAATGTGAATAATTTGTTGAGAATTTTGAGATGTTTTGAGATTGTTTCAGGGTTGAAGATTAACTATGGGAAAAGCATTGTTTCTAGAGTTAATTTAAATCTTAATGATTTAAATTGGGTTACTGGGAAATTAATTGCAAAGTGGAACGCCTTCCAATAAAGTACCTTGGTCTTCCATTAACCACAAAAGCTTTTTGTGGGTAGTAGGGTATGTTCGTGAAGGCGTCCAATGGCAATGGTGAGCTGACTCACTGTAGGATATCAACTTTAGTTCGAAAATGATGTGGAGTCACCACTTGAATTGCATCGAGATCCCCTAGTGATAACAAAACAGGTTGATTCCTTCGAAATTCCTATCCGTCATTACTCCAGATGATTTTTGGTGGTTCGGAATAAGTCTTCCATACTAAGGCAATTTCCCATTTAATTAATTAATAAGGTCATTATTTCCTATACAAGACAAATAATATAAAGCGATAAATCACCCAGAAAATAATTAAGGAAGAATGACCGCCCCTAATATTGTTCATAGTCGGTTTTATCTCTCTACATGTAGTCCATTTAATTAACCTTGATTGATTGAGTGCAGTTTGCTGTATTTTGTGGGTTTTTAGTTATTTTAGTTATATTTTACCATGTGGATTATTTTCTTATTTATTTACATGTAAAACATACATAATCGATTTCTAATATTATTTTACATTATTTAAAGCATTAGTATTTGCATATTATTTTATTTATTACTCAGGATAAAATGGTAGAAATATACATACACCCTTAAAGAAAAAGATAGGATAAATGCTTTTCTACCACTTTCAATCAACTAATTTACCGAATTTATTTATTTAAAATAGATTAATTATTTAACATTTATTCTACATGGTCTGACATGAAAAAAAGGGTTAAAAAAGCTTACCGATTAACTAATCGGTTCTTTGGAGAAGAACCGGTTGGTTGATCTTGAAGCTTAAGTCAACTGATGTCTTTGAGGTCCCCCTTTTCATGTGTATCATCTCTTCGAAGAGCCGACCGAACCTTTGGTTAAGGTTCAATCGAACCTTTAATAAGGCCCAGGCCCCAAGATATTTGAAAATACAAATATGGTACCAGGAATTGATCAATCGGTGGGGAATTTAATCAACCGACCAATTGTTCAATCATTCAGTCGGTTGTATAACATGGGGGACCGAAGCTAGAAATCTTGGTATCAACTTGTTTATTACATATTTTTCCAAACCAAATATACAGAATAACAAATAGAGACCTAAAGGAACTACGGGGATCCTAAGATGGCTAAAAGAACGAGTTTATGATGGACCCATAAGCTTATGAACTCAAATCGCATTTTGGTTCATATCTTGAGCAATAATGCTCTAAACTTCATTGCATTTGTTCCAAAAGTATCTCCTCAATACTGGGAAGACATAGATGTAAATAGAAAACAAAACGGGATCAATCAAAAATATTCATGCAAAGTTACAGTAACTTAAAACAATATAAAAACATGAAAATATACAACCAAACCCTTGTTATGGAGGCTTATGAATGATTATATGATGCTTGTGGTCTTTAAGTGGTGAGTTTTTACCATCACCAATGGATTTTGAGTTGTTGATGAAGACTTACAAAAGACAGAAGATGAAGAAACTCTATATTTCCTCTTTTCTTCTTTATCTGTGCTTTGACTTTCTTTAATTTGCAAGCGGCTCTTGTATCTTTGGCCCCTGTTAAGGTGTTGAGAGCTTGTCTTTATAAGCTTAGATAGTAGGCTTACGTATACCTAGTTTACGAGTTATTAAATCAACCTACTCATATAGAATAACTATAATTACTCTCTGCTCCTTTCCATTGTAATGCTTGTCGCTTAAGCAAAAGTGTTCATCTTCCATTTTCAAATAGTATTGTGGGAACACAATTTCTTTTCAATTGGTTCACTTTGATGTTTGGGCTTCATCCATTTTATCAGTTAGTGGTTTTCGCTATTATGTTTTATTTATCGATGGTTTTACTCTATCCTTTAAAAAATAAGTTTTTAATACCTTTTAGAGTTTTTACAATTATGTGTCTAGTATCTTTGGAACTACAATAAAAGCACTATAATGTGATGGTGGAGGAGAGTATATAAATCATCAGTTTCAACAATTTTCCATTAACACGGGGCTCAATTTTCAGTTTTCTTGTCCTTATACTCCCCATTAAAATGGCACTTAAGAACGCATGCCTCGTACTTTGCTCAGTATGGTTTGAACATTACTTTTGTAGTCATCTTTACCTCAAAAGTTTTGGGTTGATGCACTAAAGATAACTGTTCATGTGATTAATTTGTTGCCTATAAATCTCTGAAGAATCGATCTCCTTATCTTGCTTTTATTTGGAGAGATTCCTGATTATGGTCGTTTATGGGTTTTCGGTTGTGCTTGTTATTGAAATTTAACTACTCAAGTAAGAAATAAGTTGAGTTCATGATCATGGTGTGACCTCATAATATGTAATTTCTTAAAAAAAAAAAAAAACCTTAGCCACCATCTCTCCCTCCTTTCCTCTCTTTTTCATGGTTTCTCATAAAATTTTCTTTTTTAGCCACCGCCGACTACATAAACATCAGCGGTGGACAATTATATTTTTATTTTTAGTCTAGTTTATATTTAAATAAACATAAAATCTTTAGATCTGATAGTTTTAGTTCCTCTTTTTTTTGGGTTTTAGTTTTTTTTGTGTTTTGCTTGTTCCTCTTTTATAGGGGTATTGTTGATTCATTGTAAAACACTACCACCTTGTTCATTTGGAAGAGATTCAACAAAATTTTCTCCATTGATCATGTAGGATCCATATTTATGTACTCCTCAATTGCTCTTTTATTATATATTTCTTTTATCAGTTGTACTCTTTATTCTTCTGATGAATGGATGAATTACAATTTCTCTAAAAAAAAGTTGAGTTCATGATCAACTCATTGTGTTTTCTTGGGTTATCCAGATAGTTATAAAGGTTACAGGTGCTTGGACCCAATTACAGGTCGTGTTTACATATCCAGACATGTATATTTTATGGAGAATCAATTTCCTTACCTAACTCTTACCCGATCATCAACTTCTTGTTCACATATATATTATCTTTATCCTTATACTGATCCTAATTTAAATAATTCAAATTTACCCACTACCATCCAACAACTTTCCAATCCTATTTTTTCTTAAACACCCTCTTCTCAATAAACCATTTTACGAAATACTTCCCAATCCACTTTAAACTCTTCTACGTCAAATTCAAACACTTCCCATTCAGATCAATTATTATCCTCTTTTCCTTCAAATTCAAATCCT
>CANYLF011872301.1:0-12459 GCA_948193215.1 Bocquillonia castaneifolia | reverse complement strand
TATGAGTTATACATGTGTAAAAGATTTTGAGTAAATGTGATGAATAAAGTTGATTTTGGATAAATATATGTTGATGATGTTTTCAACATTCTTTGATTATAATCATTATTGTGTTTTTGTGTTTGAAAAGTTGGATGTATAATTTAAGTGATTTTGAGTTGGTTTAAGTACGGTTTTACTGAGGTAAGCCAGAAATACTATTTCTAAACTGTGTTTTCTGTTTTAAAATTTCGAATTGGTGATTTTTGGCTTACAACGATCGTTGCACTATTCACAACGATCGTTGCTAATTTGCAACGAGCTCGTTGCCAATTTGCAACGAGCTCGTTGCTATTTTCCCACGAGCTCGTGTACCTTACTAGAATTTTCAGCCATTTTCGCATATTTTACAATGATCACTGTTCATTCACAACAATCGTTGCATATTTTACAACGATCATTGCACTATTCACAACGATCGTTGCAACCCTATTTTCAGAGAAAAATTTATTTTCGAAGGGAATTTTTAATTGGATTTTAATTTAAGATTAACTATGATCTTTATATGTATTAATGTGTATTATATGGTGTTAGATTCGGGTCGTCACAAGAAATCAATAAGGAACACCTTAATGATAAAAGGCAACGCCTTAGGGTTTTTGCAAAAGCAAAACTCGAAAACTGTTTTTTTTTTAACTTGTGAATTTCGACCAGCCCCATAGTCTCTTTATATAGGGCTCAAACAAAGTAATTCTAATCCTAAATAACTAAGAAAATTTGGCCAACCAAGCTTGGCTTGAAATAAAAGCAAATAATAAGAGAAATCCCAATCCTAGTTTGAAAACTAAAACTGGCAGATTACAACTCTGAAATGCCATCCCAATTTTGACACTTTTAGAGACTTCAAATGAAAAATATTAAAGTATATGAATTGTATATCTTAAAGTCCAATTTCCATGGCACTTTGAATCGCATCAATTCGAGCTGTGTACCAAAAGTTATGGCCCGAACAAGCTGATGTCCTCAGGAAATCCGATTTTAGCTTCCTAATTGGATTTGGAATTATGGATAAGTAGCCAACCTTTAGGATTAAGGTTTCGTCCAAACCTTAAGTTGACCCTTTGACCATTGATCGCATGGTTAACTTTAACTTTGACTTGTTGACTTTCTTGACTTTGTAGAATTAAACTTATTAGATTGCTAATAACTTTATTGTCTTCAAATCATTGTCAACACCACTCAAAATATTCTCCATAGTCATTGGTCCATTGCTTCATACCTTGGATCACTTTATTCCCCCTTCCTCGAACATGATTCGACCTCAAATCATTGCATGTAGATTCATTAGAGAGAATCCTTGCACACAAGATACCATTACTAAACCTTTGTTCATAAAAACACGACCTCTAGTTTTGTAGAAGCTGAGAATTATGAACATTACATAAACAAAACAGAATAGAATCACATCTACCTTTAAAAATTGTGGCACAATGAAACAATGAGAACCAAGATAATCAAATTGAAACACATGAGGAATGAGAAACTCCACATGATCAACTTGCACACCATCACAAGTCTCTTGAATGTAACCATCTTCATTAGATAAGATAGAAACATAATCCATTCCCATAATTGATGAATTAGAAGCATCAATAATGACATCTCCATGGAGATTAGAAACATCAATCAAATCATCCTTATGCACCAAATCTGGAATAACCAAATCTAATGCCGTTTCTTGAACATTGATGGAACTTGGTTGAATTACATCATCTTGCTCATAATCACGCTTCGTTAACCTCCATTGATACCAATCATCATCATCCTCATCCTCATCAAAATCAGATTTAGCACAAGAATTAACATAAGAAGTAACTTCTTCACATTCAACCTTGTGCTTATCATTAGATTTTGCCCTTCAACAAAAATCTTCACATTGCTCAATAATAGCTTGGAGCTTTTGTTCCATAATATAGCCATCAAATTGTTTTTGAAATTGATCAAAGCTTTAAGTATACCATCTTGGTTATTAAACATGGTTGGAATAAAGATAGATTCACTCCCATACGTGTCTACTCACAGTAATTAGATGTTCTTATCAAACTCCTTAAAATTAAGCCTAAATGAAAAACAAGGAACACAAAAAGGACTGAATGTAACCCAATAAAGCTTTTAAGAAAGAATTTGAAAAGCAATTCCCAAAAACCTAATTAGATCACTGAAATACCAAAACTAACTAGTTCCAAATCTAAATATTAACTTTGGGTAAGGAAACAATGTGGAATTAAACAAAAAAAAAAACTCAAATTGACACTAGAAACTCACGGCCAAAATTAGGGTTTCCCTAATTACGAATTTTTTTTAAAGACTCAATTCAAAAAACCCTAATTTATTTATGGGTTGCTGAACATTAAACAACAACAAGAAACCGAATACACAAAAACAAACAAGGTTGCAGATTCAACATTTTCAATCTCACAACTCACAGAAATTTAACATTCAGAGAAGACAGACTCTTAAACGAATTGAATTCAATTTACAATTTTTGAATTACTTTCAATACAAATTGTAGCTTAAACCAATCAAAAACTGAAAACAAAAACACAATAAACACTAACCAAACTTTCAAGTTTGGCTCTCATACCAACTGATACGAACCAGCACTATTAGATGCAATTGGATCGATCCAGTAATTTTGGATACGTTCAAACACAAGATAAATTGATTAACTTAATCAAATGTGATAAGGTCTCTACCTATAAACAAGATAGCAAGCTTACCAATAATGCTAATTACGTCGCCCAAAAATCTAAGTTGATGTTTACAATTGAAAACGGAACAAGCAAGCTTAGGAGTATAACTGCTAAGGTCTCTAGTTATAATTTGATGGATGCTCAAACAACCTATCAATAACAAGATAATAGGTTGATTAAGGTAGAATTTAATAAACTAACACATAGTTTAATTCTAGAAATCAATAAGGAACACCTTAATGATAAAAGGCAACGCCTTAGGGTTTTTACAAACGCAAAACTCAAAAATTGTTTTTTTTTTGAACTTGTGAATTTCGACCAGCCCCTTAGTCTCCTTATATAGGGCTTAAAAGAAGTAATTCTAATCCTAAGAAACTAAGAAAATTCAGCCAAACAAGCTTGGCATGAAAGAAAAGTAAATAATAATAGAAATCCCAATCCAAGTTGGAAAACTAAAACTGGCAGATTACAACTCTGAAATGGTATCCCAATTTCAACCCCTTTAGAGACCTCAAATTAAAATTCTTAAAACATATGAATTGTAGATATAAAGGTCCTCTTTCTGTGACATTTTGAATCGCATCAATCCGAGTTGTGTAACAAAAGTTATGGCCCGAACAAGCTTATGTACTTAGGAAATCCGATTTTAGCTTCCTAATTGGATTTGGAATTATGGATAAGTAGCCAACCTTTAGGTTAGGGTTTCGTCCAAACCTTGAGTTGACCCTTTGACCATTGACCATATGGTTGACTTTGACTTTGACTTGTTAACTTTCTTGACTTTGTAGAATTAAGCTTATTAGATTGCTAATAACTTTATTGTCTTCAAATCATTGTCATCACCACTCAAAAAATGCTCTATAGTCAATGGTCCATTGCTTCATACCTTGGATCACATTATTCCCCCCTTCCTCAAATATGATTCTACCTTGAATCATCACATGTAGATTCATTGGAGAGAATCCATGCACACAAGAAACCATTACTAAACCTTTGTTCATTAAAACACGATCTCTAATTTTGTAGAATTTGAGTATTATGAACATTACATAAGAAAAACAGAATAGAATCACATCTACCTTTAAAAATTATGGCACAAAAAAATAATGAGAACCAAGATAATCAAATTGAAACATATGAGGAATGACAAACTCCACGTGATCAACTTGCACATCCAATTCGACTTGCACACCATCATAAGTCTCTTGAATGTTACCATCTTCATTAGATAAGATAGAAACATAATCCATTCCCATAATTGATGAATTAGAATCATCAACAATGACATCTCCATGCGAATTAGAAACATCAATCAAATCATCCTCATGCACCAAATTTGGAATAACCAAATCTATTGCCCGTTCTTGAACATTGATGGAACTCGGTTGAATTACATCATCTTGCTCATAATCAGGCTTCGTTAACCTCCATTGATACCCATCATCATCATCCTCATCAAAATCAGATTTAACATAAGAATTAACATAAGAAGTTACTTCTTCACATTCAACCTTGTGCCCATCTTTAGATTTTACCCTTCGACAAAAATCTTCACATTGCTCAATAATAGCTTGGAGCTTTTGTTCCATAATATAGTCATCTAATTGTTTTTGAAATTGATCAAAAGCTTTAAGTATACCATCTTGGTTACAAAACATGGTTGGAATAAAGATAGATTCACTCTCATACGTGTTTACTCTCAGGAATTAGATGTTCTTATCAAACTCCTTAAAATTAAACCTAAACGAAAAACAATTAAGGAACACAAAACGGACTTAATGTAACCCAAGAAAGTTTTTAGGAAAGAATTTGAAAAGCAATCCCCAAAAACCTAATTAGATCACCGAAATACCAAAACAAACTAGTTCCAAATATAAATTTTAACTTTGGGTAAGGAAACAATGTGGAATTAAATAAAAAAAAAACTCACATTGTCACTAGTAACTCATAGAGAAAATTAGGGTTTCCCTAATTACGAATTTTTTTTAAAGACTCAATTCATGAAACCTTAATTTAATTATGGGTTGTAGAACACTAAAGAACAATAAGAAACCGGATACACAATCACAAACAAGGTTGCAGATTCAACAATTTCAATCCCACAACTCACAGAAATTTAAGATGTAGAGAAGACGGACTCTTAATTGAATTGAATTCAATTTATAATTTTCAGATTACTTTCAACACAAATTGTAGCTTAAATCAATAAAAAACCGAAAAAAAACACAATAAAACACTAACCAAACTTTCAAGTTTGGCTCTCAAACCAATTGATACGAACAAGCACTATTAGATGCAATTGGAATGATTCAGTAGCTTTGGATACATTCAAACACAAGATAAATAGATTAACTTAATCAAACGTGATAAGGTCTCTACCTATAAACGAGATAGCAAGCTTACCAATAATGCTAATTACGTCGCCCAAAGATCTAAGTTGATGTTTGCAATTGAAAACGGAACTAGCAAGCTTAGCAGTATAACTACTAAGGTCTGTAGTTATAATTTGATGATTGCTCAAACAACCTATGAATAACAAGATAAAAGATTGGTTAAGGTATAATTGAATAAACTAACACATAGTTTAATTCAAGAAATCAATAAAGAACACCTTAATGATAAAAGGCAGTGCCTTAGGGTTTTTGCAAAAGCAAAACTCGAAAACTGTTTTTTTTTTCTAACTTGTGAATTTCGACCAGCCCCTAAGTCTCTTTATATAGGGCTTAAACAATGTAATTATAATCCTAAAAAACTAAAAAAATTTGGCCAACCAAGCTTGGCTTGAAAGAAAAGCAAATAATAATGGAAATCCCAATCCTAGTTGGAAAACTAAAACTGGCATATTACAACTCTGAAATGGCATCCCAATTTCGACCCCCTTATAGACCTCAAATGAAAATTCTTAAAACATATGAATTGTATATCTTGAAGTTCTCTTTCCGTGGCATTTTTAATTGTATCAATCCGAGTTGTGTACCAAACATTATGGCCCAAACAAGCTGATGTGTTCAGGAAATCCTATTTTAGCTTCCTAATTGGATTTGGAATTATGGATAAGTAGCCAACCTTTAAGATTAGGGTTTCATCCAGACCTTAAGTTGACCCTTTGACCATTGATCTCATGGTTGACTTTGACTTTGACTTGTTGACTTTCTTGACTTTGTAGAATTAAACTTATTAGATTACTAATAACTTTATTGTCTTCAAATCGTTGTCATCACCACTCAAAATATTCTCCATAGTCATTGGTCCATTGCTTCATACCTTGGATCACATTATTCCCCCCTTCCTTGAACATGATTTGACCTCGAATCATTGCATGTAGATTCATTTGAGAGAATCCATGCACACAAAAAACCATTACTAAACCTTTGTTCATAAAAACACGACCTCTAGTTTTGTAGAATTTGAGTATTATGAACATTACATAAACAAAATAGAATAGAATCACATCTACCTTTAAATATTATGGTGCAAAGAAACAATGAGAACCAAGATAGTCAAAATGAAACTCATAAGGAACGACAAACTCCACGTGATCAACTTGCACAACCAATTTGACTTGCACACCATCACAAGTCTCTTGAATGTAACCATCTTCATTAGATAAGATAGAAACATAATCCATTCCCACAATTGATGAATTAGAAGCATCAACAATGACAACTCCATGCGGATTAGAAACATCAATCAAATCATCCTCATGCGCCAAATCTGTAATAACCAAATCTAATGCACTTTCTTGAACATTGATGGAACTCGGTTAAATTACACCATCTTGCTCATAATCACGCTTCGTTAACCTCCATTGATACCCATCATCATCATCCTCATCAAAATCAGATTTAACACAAGAATTAACATAAGAAGTAACTTCTTCACATTCAACCTTGTGCTCATCTTTAGATTTTTCCCTTCAATAAAATTCTTCACATTGCTCAATAATAGCTTGGAGCTTTTATTCCATAATATAGTCATCTAATTATTTTTGAAATTAATTAAAAGCTTTAAGTAGACCATCTTGTTTATAAAACATGGTTGGAATAAAGATAGATTCACTCTCATACATGTTTACTCTCAGGAATTAGATGCTGTTATCAAACTCCTTAAAATTAAACCTAAATGAAAAACAAGGAACACAAAATGGACTCAATGTAACCCAAGAAAGCTTTTAGGAAAGAATTTGAAAAGCAATCCCTAAAAGCCTAATTAGATCACCGAAATACCCAAACTAACTAGTTCCAAATCTAAATTTTAACTTTGGGTACGGAAATAATGCGGAATTGAACAAAAAAAATACTCAAATTGATAATAGAAACTCACATCCAAAATTAGGGTTTCCCTAATCACGAATTTTTTTTAAAGACTCAATTCATGAAACCCTAATTTAATTATGGGTTGCGGAACACTAAAGAACAATAAGAAATCAAATACACAAACACAAACAAGGTTGCAGATTCAACAATTTCAATCCCATAACTCACAGAAATTTAAGATGTAGAGAAGATAGACTCTTAAACGAATTGAATTCAATTTACAATTTTAGAATTATTTTCAATGCAAATTGTAGCTTAAACCAATCAAAAACTGAAAGCAAAAACACAATAAAACACTTACCAAACTTTCAAGTTTGGCTCTCATACCAATTGATACGAACCAGCATTATTAGATGCAATTGGAACAATTGAGTAGCTTTGGATACATTCAAACACAAGATAAATTGATTAACTTAATCAAATGTGATAAGGTCTTTACCTATAAATGAGATAACAAGCTTAATAATAATGCTGATTACGTCGCCCAAAGATCTAAGTTGATGTTTGTAATTGAAAACGGAACTAGTAAGCGTAGTAGTATAACTACTAAGGTCTCTAGTTATAATCTAATGGATGCTTAAACAACCTATGAATAACAAGATAATAGATTGTTTAAGGTAGAACTGAATAAATTAATGCATAGTTTAATTAAAGAAATCAATAAGGAACACCTTAATGATAAAAGGCAACACCTTAGGGTTTTTGCAAAAGCAAAACTCAAAAATTGTTTTTTTTTTTGAACTTCTAAATTTTGACCAGCCCCTTAGTCTCCTTATATAGGGCTTAAACAAAGTAATTCTAATCCTAAACAACTAAGAAAATTTGGCCAAACAAGCTTGGCTTGAAAGAAAAGCAAATAATAATAGAAATCAAAATCCAAGTTGGAAAACTAAAACTGGCAGATTATAACTCTGAAATGACATCCCAATTTTGACCCCCTTCGAGACCTCAAATTAAAATTCTTAAAACATATGAATTGTAGATCTAGAGGTCCACTTTCCGTGGCATTTTTAATCGTATCAATCCAAGTTGTGTACCAAAAGTTAGGGCCTGAACAAGCTTGAGTGCTCGGAAAATCTGATTTTAGCTTCCTTATAGGATTTGGAATTATGGATAAGTAGCCAACCTTTAGATTAGGGTTTCATCCAAACCTTGTGTTGACCCTTTGACCATTGACAGCATGGTTGACTTTGACTTTGACTTGTTGACTTTCTTGACTTTGTAGAATTAAGCTTATTAAATTGCTAATAACTTTATTGTCTTCAACACATTGTCATCCCCACTCAAAATATGCTCCATAGTCATTGGTCCATTGCTTCATACCTTGGATCACATTATTCGCCCCTTCTTCCAACATGATTCGACCTCGAATCATTGCATGTAGATTCATTGGAGAGAATCCATGCACACAAGAAACCATAACTAAACCTTTGTTCATAAAAACACGACCTCTAGTTTTGTAGAAGTTGTGTATTATGAACATTACATAAACAAAATAAAATAGAATCACATCTACCTTTAAAAATTATGGCACAAAGAAATAATGAGAACCAAGATAATCAAATTGAAACTCATGAGGAATGACAAACTCCACGTGATCAACTTGCACAACAATTCAACTTGCACACCATCACAAGTCTCTTGAATGTAACCATCTTCAGTAGATAAGATAGAAACATAATCCATTCCCATAATTGACAAACTAGAAGCATCAATAATGACATCTCCATGCGGATTAGAAACATCAATCAAATCATCCTTATGCGCCTAATCTGGAATAACCAAATCTAATGCCCTTTCTTGAATTTATAAAACTCGGTTGAATTACATCATCTTGCTCATAATCAAGCTTCGTTAACCTCCATTGATACCTGTCATTATCATCCTCATCAGAATCAGATTTAACACAAGAATTAACATAAGAAGTAACTTGTTCACATTCAACCATGTGCTCATCTTTATATTTTTCCCTTCGACAAAAATCTTCACATTGCTCAATAATAGCTTGGAGCTTTTGTTCCATAATATAGTCATCTAATTGTTTTTGAAATCGATCAAAAGCTTTAAGTATACCATCTTGGTTATAAAACATGGTTGGAATAAAGAAAGATTCACTCCCATAGGTGTTTACTCTCAGGAATTAGATGTTTTTATCAAACTCCTTAAAATTAAACCTAAACAAAAAACAAGGAACACAAAACGGACTCAATGTAACCCAAGAAAGCTTTTAGGAAAGAATTTGAAAATCAATCCCCAAAAACCTAATTAGATCACCCAAATACCAAAACTAACTAGTTCCAAATCTAAATTTTAACTTTGGGTAAGGAAACAATGCAGAATTAAACAATAAAAAACTCAAATTGATAATAGACACTCACAGCCAAAATTAGGGTTTCCCTAATTACGAATTTTTTTTAAAGACTCAATTCACGAAACCCTAATTTAATTTTGGGTTGCGGAACACTAAAGAACAACAAGAAACCGAATACACAAACACAAACAAGGTTGCAAATTCAACAATTTCAATCCTACAACTCACATAACTTTAAGATGCAGAGAAGACAGACTCTTAAACGAATTGAATTCAATTTACAATTTTTGAATTACTTTCAATGCAAATTGTAGCTTAAACCAATCAAAACCAAAAACAAAAGCACAATAAAACAGTAACCAAACTTTCAAGTTTGGCTCTCATACCAATTGATACCAACCAGCACTATTAGATGCAATTGGAACGATTCAGGAGCTTTAAATACGTTCAAACACAAGATAAATTGATTAACTTAATCAAACGTGATTAGGTATCTACTTATAAATGAGATAGCAAGCTTACCAATAATGCTGATTACGTCACCCAAAGATCCAAGTTGATGTTTGCAATTGAAAATGGAACTAGCAAGCTTAGCAGTTTAACTACTAAGGTCTCTAGTTATAATTTGATGAATGCTCAAACAACCTATGAACTAACAAGTTAATAGATTGATTAAGGTAGAATTGAATAAACTAACACATAGTTTAATTCAAGAAATTAATAAGGAACACCTTAATGATAGAAGGCAACGCCTTAGGGTTTTTGCAAAAGCAAAAATCAAAAATTGTTTTTTTTTGAAGTTGTGAATTTTGACCAGCCCCTCAGTCTCCTTATATAGGGCTTAAACAAAGTAATTATAATCGTAAACAACTAAAAAAATTTGGCCAAACTAGCTTGGCTTGAAATAAAAGCAAATAATAATAGAAATCCCAATCCTAGTTGGAAAACTAAAATTGGCAGATTATAACTCTGAAATGGCATCCCAATTTTGATCCCTTTAGAGACCTAAAATGAAAATTCTTAAAACATATGAATTGTAGATCTAGAGGTTCTCTTTCCGTGGCATTTTGAATCGTATCAATTCGAGTTTTTTAGCAATTATGGCCCGAACAATCTGATGAGCTTAGGAAATCCGATTTTAGCTTCCTAATTGAATTTGAAATTATGGATAAGTAGCCAACCTTTAGGATTAGGGTTTCGTCCAAACCTTAAGTTGACCCTTTGACCGTTGACCGTATGGTTGACTTTGACTTTAAATTGTTGACTTTCTTGGCTTTGTAGAATTAAGCTTATTAAATTGCTAATAACTTTGACATATTCCAACATTTGACTTTGAATTCAAATCATTGTCATCACCACTCAAAATATGCTCCACAGTCTTTGGTATATTGCTTTATACCTTTAATCACATTACATCTTCTCATCCATTAACAAACAAAGGATGACTAGTAATCTTATTTTCGGTCCACCTCCATATGATTTGGAAAGAAATAGCACATCAGGAGAGAATATGAACCTTAATTTTAATATTGAGTTGGCAGTAAAATTAGGGTTCGTATTCTCTTCTGATGCACTATTGCTTTCAAAATCGTATGGAGGTGGACTCAAAAGAAGATTAGTGTTCATTTTCTTATTATTAATCGAGGTGAAGATTTATTTTCGATTTTGTTGTTAATGCGCTAAACTAATGAAAACAAATCATTTTTTAAGGGTGATTAGTCAGCTTAATTTTTGTTGATTCATCACTGGCGTGAACCGTAAGTGCACAGTGCCAACTTATAGTATTTTTAAGCATCGCCCTCTAGGATTGGTGTGATTGAATATTAGGTTCAAATCTTACTTGATTACCTAGGAAATCCAATTGATAGTAAGAAAATTAAACTAGTTGAAATCTAAGAGCTAAGAAAATTAAATTAGCTAAATTAACAAACAAGTCAATTAAATAACGAAGAGCAAAAGATGTTGGCTTTGAAGGCATCAATCCATCTTATTTTGAGCTTAACAACCTTAATTTTGTATTTAACAAAGTTCTCTAAGTGTGTAGATTGAAGATCTTTGAACAAAAGTCAAAATCAGGAAATGACCTGTAATTCGCGCCCACGATATTGGACAACTGGTAAAACTCGCGCCTGTGATATAGGCAGACAGAAAGCAAGATATCTCTGCACCAATATCGTGCCTGATATATGCAATCGTGCCTGTGACCAAAAATTGAGTTTTGGTTGAAACTCTCGGTTTCTTTTTTCGCGCCCGTGATGTCACCAACTGAAAACATCACTCTCTGTTTCTATTTTCCCGCCCGTGATTATGACACATCGAGCTTGCGATATCATCCTGAAAGAAACATGCTCTCTGGACACATTTTCACGCCAATGATTATGACACATCGTGCCCGCGAGATCAGCTTGAAAGAAACATGCTCTCTGGACACATTTTTTCGTTCGCGATTATGTACATCGCGCCCGCGATATTCAGCCTGGAAGAAAATGGTCTCTAGACATATTTTCACCCCCACGAATCATGGAGCTCACGCCCACGATATTCCAGTCAACATGACCGTTGGAGATGTTCCAAACATCGCGCCCGCGACTAAGCAACTTTGCTCCCGCGACCTCCCAGTCAACATGACCATTGGAGGATGTTTCAAATGCCGCGCCCGCGATTCCCTGATCAACTGGATGTCGCACCCATAACTAAGGGTAATGATTTACTTTTTATTCAAATTCTCATATCCGTTGGAGACACAATTAGAGTTGTTTCTAATAGCTAGTTTTGGGGTTTATGGCTAAAAATACCCCTCTTAATTATGTTTAAAAAAACACACAGTCTAAGATAGCCAAAACTCTTGCAATTAATTTTCTTAAATTTCTTTGTAAATAAATTCATTTATGAATTTATTGTGTGTGGGTAGTTAGAACTCTAGAGCTTTTGTTGCTTGGGTTGAGTGATCTTTCTACCGTGTACAAGTGTCAATCTTTGTGAGGATTGGGAAACACTTGGGTAGGTTTGGTGTTAACCTTGTAAACACTATATTTGGGGTGAGCCTTTGTAAACTCTAGGTTTGTGAGAGCCTTTGTAATTCTCATTGTAAAGGTTGAAG
>CANYLF011872239.1:0-11507 GCA_948193215.1 Bocquillonia castaneifolia | reverse complement strand
CCTACCCGACAATTGATTGAGATGATAAATATATATTATTTTTCTTCCCCTTCGTTTTTCTATAGTGATCTTTACTTAAAATTTATTTGTGGTTCAAACTAGGACATGTACCAACTCATTCTTAAGTAGAAGTTGTAACTTGCCTATTTTTAAGGTCTTTGAAGAGTTGTTATTATTAGTGCTGATGTTAGCATTTTATTTTGAGAAAAGTATACTGCTTGTGGTTTCACTAATCTGCACTTAGAGTTACTACTTGATCATGATACCATTAAAAAAATTATGACACCATTAAAAAAATCATGTGCAAACTTTGATTGAGTGGCAAATAAAAAAGTGTCTTGTAATTTCACTGATTGACATTTTAAAATCTGTGGTTTTACCAATTAACACTTTAAGGTACGTTTTTTTTTCACACGATATTTTTTAACGGCGTTTGGTCAGGTAGCTTTATATGTTAACAGAGTAAATCATGTACTTCTATCTGTCACAAAAAAAATCACATACCTCTAAGTGGTAAATTGGTGAAACCACGCGACATTTTTTTTGTTACTTTTATCTTTTATTTTTGGCAACACATTTTTGTTTTATGGTTGCGAGTATTTGCAACTTGCAAGCACCGTGTGGCTAATGATTTATTTTTCCCAGAATTTTGTCCTAGTATTTACCCCTTATACTCCACCTTTCCCTTATAAAAATGAATTTGATCGGTCCTCTAGAAGAAGAGTTGTAAAGAAAAGGACAGTTGCAACCTGTTCCGCACCCCAAACCAAAATTTAAATTGACAAACCGGCAAAACAGGTGAACGCTGGCAAACCACTTCGGGCAGCTAGATAAAGAAGCCGGAGATTGATCAAGAAACAAAATAATGCGTGCCCTATGATGCCAGTTAACAATTCCAAATTCCTGTCTGTTGGAGCTAATTTAACAGGAGCCATATAAGCCCATCGATGACCACTTAATAGCCTCAAATAATTAGTATAAGAAAGCAATAAGTACTATTTTCAGAATGCAGATAAACGAGACAACATTGTTATGCTCAAACCAGTTTCCTCTACATAGGGGAGACTAGTTGTCATCTGAAATTATAGATTTTGGATAGAGAAACTTGACTGTATATTTGCATTGACAGAAACAAATACGCAAAAACCACCTGTGTCAACTAGAATCCTAGAAGCTTTAATTTTTTTTTTTTATGTAAATTACAAAAACTTGCAACCAAGTTTTACATGGCTCCAGTAGCAGCAGATATCATATACATAGTTAACCTCTAAAATGACTCCACAAGTCAGGATAGACAATATCAAAGAGCTGTACCGATTTCACTCTCCCAATAGTAGTAAGGGCACACAAATGACACCTCTCCCAATAGTAGTAAGAGCACACAAATGACACCAACCAAATGCTACTGTTC
This sequence comes from Bocquillonia castaneifolia, assembly GCA_948193215.1. NCBI lineage: Eukaryota > Viridiplantae > Streptophyta > Magnoliopsida > Malpighiales > Euphorbiaceae > Bocquillonia > Bocquillonia castaneifolia. The sequence goes on along the minus strand of CANYLF011872239.1, from coordinate 10,096 downwards.
CTTAGCCTACATTGCCAGAGAGCCGATCAATCTTGGTGCGCTTCCTCTGCAGGTGGGGGAGCAAATCTTACATTTGCTGGTCGTGCCACAACAACAGCATCATCAGCAAATAGTGATTTAATAAACGACGGGGTTTGTAGGGGCCTGCGACCAGTCATTCTTGGATATACATCTTCAAGAAAATAGTACGCATGACCAGCTATCATTCCCTGAACCACAAAAAAGGAGTTGTTAAATAAGGAAAGCAACAGACATCTACTGATGAGAATCACTTTGCAGATAATGAGATAACAATGTTGGATAGATTACTCAAGATTAAATTCCAAGTAGCCCTAATTTGCGGATGAAAAGATAAACCTAGAGAAAGACTGCCCGATTTTTTTAAAATCTTAGCAGCCCCTATATAAGTTATAACCAATAGATTCAATTGCTTCAGAGCTCAATCTTCTGTTTGACCTTTTAAACAACATATCTGGAAGAAATGTGGAAGTCCTTGATTTTCTAAAATGAAATTTAAAAACATCCCTCTGTATGGGCAGCACTTGAAGTGTGAGTAAGATAATGTCTCAGAACACAGCACTGAGTTATGATTAGACTTTTACTTTTTGTTGTTTTTTTTATCTTCCTGGTACTTAAGAGCACAAGACAATGCCTAGAAACAAGTCAATAGGAAGCTTCCACTCCTGATCTACATTTTGAATTGTTCAGATTCTTAGTCTGCCAATGACAGAAATAGTTCAAACAAACACACTACTCAAGTCCACAGACCACTCATCCCAGAGACCACTCATCCCAGAAAAGGCAAGCAATATCACAACCAATCTGAATGCTCTAGACTAAGACTGGATAGTTCAGAATTTTGCTTAGAAGGCAGGCATAATAAACGAACAAATAAGTAATGTAAATACCAGTAGCTCGGGAGCTTAAATAAATTTTTTTTTAAAGTTAACATATGGTATTCATTAAAATGGAAATAATGACATTAAAGGCAATATTTAGCAAGGAAAACGCACCAGTAGGTCCACCCAAGCACTAGCACCAACAAGCACAGAGAACCCCAAAAGAACCTGCATAAACACGAGTACAAAATGTTTCACACTTTTGGGAAATGCTTTCTAGCTTTCCAACAGATTCACAATGAAAAGACTCATTAATTTAGAACTTATGGAAGCAAACAACAAGTAAACGGCAAGTTGAAAGGAAGTTAAATACGAATAGATTGTGCTATTTCGAAGTTATCATTATGACCACACAAGTATATGACATGAAGTATAGGGTACACTAACTCACCCATGGTAGATAAGCTGCTGTGAAAGTAAAGAGGCCCAAGAAGCTCATATGGATAAAAGGATTTTGCTTACTCCAGACATAAACCTGAGAAGTTGAAAATGTAAAAATTAGGCTTGGATGAGAGCAGAGTTACAAACAATGACATGCTGTAAGCAAGCAAAAGAAATACTAACCATCATGAATGTCAGTGAGTTGCTAAGGAATATGATTTTTGCAAATGATTCTGATAAATAAGGTATCATCCCACCAATAAGAACAATGCCAGTCAAAACGGTAGCACCAAATAAGAGCATATAAAAGAAATCAGCTGTTCTCCCTCGAAAAGAGTTCTCTTCAAGAAGCTTGCAGTATCGGGCAAGAAAGAACATGTGGAATAGAAAGTCCAGGTCTGGAACAGAGAAGAACCACATTAAAAATAACAGAAGTTGCTAGTAATGAACTAATTTCAATACAGGCATATATCATATGTAGGTCAGATAATCAATATTTGACATGTCATGCAATCTGGCATGATATTATGACAAGATGAAATAAATGAGAAGGCTTTCAACATAGAGGCATCCTTGAGGTGATAAGAGACAAGTTTCACAGTGTAAAATGCCACAACTTCCTGGTGAACAACAGTTGGCTGTGCCAACAGGCTACCTGTTGGAAAAAGTACAATTTTGCTTTGCATGTCATATCGCTTATGTTGAGAAAAGCGCAATATGCCATTTCTAATGCAGTTCATCCAGGCATATCACTGCAATACTCACAATGGAGCACTAGAAAAGAACATTATCTATTAACATACAGATTTTACCACTGTTTTCCAATCCACACAGGCCCTCTTGCATTTAAAAGAACCCGCTTTTCAGAAACCAGGAAACAAAATTCTACATAAGTTGATAGAAAACCACACGCTGTGCCTCAATAGAGCAAAGAAGGGAATCAAATCTCACCACAACAAAGTGAGTAGCTGAATTCATTAAAATATCTACTTGTAGTGTGATGCATATCTCTGATGATGCATCAACAAAATAAAGGCACTTCCCTATCTTAGCATCATTACACTGTATCCATTCTAACCTACACTCATTTAAATCTCAAAGCCAAAAACATACCCATTTTCCTAAAGTATAGAAAATTGGTTACAAGGCGCCAGAATTGATAATTCTTAACCACCAATGTAGGATGCAAGTAGAGATTATGTGGAGATATTATCTGCCAAAAGCAAAGAAAAAAAACTATTAAAATTTTCACACACTCCAAATTACATGTAAAAGAAATAAACAAACAAAATCTATTCAAAATGCCAATGTTAAATAAAAATCAAAACAAGATATCCAGATAGACAAATCAAAATCATTAAGCCCTGGTCATTAATCAAACACAAGAACAGTCAACAATTAACAAAACCCAACTCACATTAGCTATCAATCACAAAATTAACACTAACCCACTAAAAATCAGCTAAAAACAAGAAGACCTATTTGCCTAGACACAAAATCAATACCATTACTAAACAATAAAGGCACAAAATTTATTATCATTAACCCTTTTCTTTTTTTTATCTCAAATAACAAAAAAATAAATAAATAAAGCGATTAACATTAACATACTTCAAGAGAACAACCAATTGTGGTGACAATAGCAGCTGTGAGATAGGAGCGTGTGATGATGGGCATCTGCTTGTACCATTCTTCAACAGCTTGAGCCATTCCTATATTATTAAATATTGATTTTCTTTTTTTCCCCTCTTTGTTAATGAAACGATTTGGCCCAAATCTTTGATACCCAAAAGAAAGAAATGAATGATTTTATGATATAATGGGATTTTTTGTTTGAATCGAAGATCGATCAAGGAGAGAGTTTTGGAACAACCGAATTAAAGTGAAAAGGACTAGTATTTTTTTAAATTTTTTTTTTAAATTTTTGTGAACATAACACTGATTTATAGTTACCTACAAATCTATAAGTTAGTGCTTAGCTCGTCTTGTTGGATTGACTAGTAAATTACAAATCAGAAAGCGAGTGGTTTTCACGGACCAATAAGAGTTTTATTTAATTTATTGTTTACTTGTCTTTTTTTTGTTTAGTTATTGTATTTATTAATTATCGCTCTTATTAAATATAGATGAGCATGGAGTTAAATTAGTTTACTGTATATTACAAGAAATTTTATGAGAACTTTTTTTAGTGGAATTTATGAAAACTTTTTTTAGTGGAATTTATGAGAACATTTTCGATGTATACTTTTTATGCTATATTTTTCATAAAAATAAAATTAAATTTAATATAAAATTTAATTGTTATTCCTGTATATAATTTTAAAATAAGTAATTTCCCCCCTCAAAAAAATAAAATAAGTAATTTTCTAATATTTTTGAAATTAAGTGTGAAGTTTTATTACTTAGTCTTTTTTTGTAATTAATTTAATTTCAATAAATTGAATGATAACAATTTTTTTTGATAGTTTTTAATATCTGGGTATCCGGGGTCTTATTTGGAGTCTCGACTAATCCCATATCAAGTGAGATCCATTTTAGAAGTACACTCTCCCAATGCGGCCCTAAGGATGATAATTTTTTAATTAAATTAATTAAGTTGTTCGGAAGATACTCTAATGATTTAATGATTTAGTTTTGTTTAAAGGTCTTACATTTTCATGAAAGTCTATAAAATGTAATAAGATTTAATATATTTTTTGTACTGATGTAAAATTAAGTATAATTTAAATTTTATAAATCATACAAGAATTTAAACTTTAAATTAAAACGATTATGTAATAATTGTTGGTTTAATATTGTAATCAATATTTTAGTTTTAGATTACATTCGAGTGTTAGTTCTTTATTCGTATATTTCACTTTTTAATAGTTTAAATATAAGTCACGTTATAATTTATAAATTATTTAAATATGTATGTATGTAGTTTTGTAGATTTTCTAAACAATATAATTCTATAAATATTTTAATGCATGATATATGATATCTTGTATTAATTATTAGATAATAGAATTATATATTTTTATAAAATAATGGCATGATTTTTAATTTGTAAGGCATCAATTTAGGGAGGAGTAGTTGTATTTTAATTTAGAATTTTAAATATAAACTACGTATTGATTGAACAACTCTTATTCATTTTTAATTTTCAGATACTTTGTGACCCCATCTCAAACCAATGAGTTTATTGAGAGGGCTGAACATGAAGGTGAAGAAAAAATGAGTACATACAAATACAATGTCTGGCAAATTGAATCACTGATCCTGTTCCAATTATTTTTAGTGGTCAATTCTTTTATTTTCCTCTATTTCTTATTGCATTAGTGAGTGGTGTCAAATGGACGTTATTTTCAAATGTAATTGGTTTAGGATTTGATTATGATATTGACTAATCGTTGACGCACGGGTTTTGATTTGATGCATTTGTGTGATAATTAACCATCTTTTCTATATACATAAATCTACTATTCTTCAATTTCAGAACAGGACTAAGGTAGGTGGACTATCCAATAATAATTGCTTTTATATGAGAATGTACAATTCATGATGGTAGATAAAAGATAATCAGTGTCCGTTTGAAAATTATAAGAGAGTAAAATTAATTAAACCAGAGGCATTACTTGTTGTACATTAATTATTAATTCTGCAATGCAAGTAAAGACCAATAGTCCTGTGAATTGTACATTTCAGTTGACAGATATCTTTGGCTGTATTCGTATCCCAAGTCCCCGCTTGAAACTTGGCAGTGGATCTCTGGAGAAGGACATGTCTGAGTCTGAGCAGCAGAGGTTCAATCTGAATCGAGTGACTAAATAATGCAGAGCGACAAGAGTTTCAATTCTTGCAAATTCACTTCCAGGACAAATTCTGGGTCCTCCTCCGAATGCCATGAAACTGTACGGTGGTGCTTGTCTGTTGAAATGTGATGGATCAAACTCCGACGCATTTGGGAAGGTGCTATCATCCATGTGCGTCATGCAGGCTGCCCATGCTACCTTAAAATGGATGATATATATTTATATATTTTTCAGTCCATATTAGATGCTTATTATTTATTGAAATGAATAATGAAATATAAAGGTAGCTTTTACAACCTGCCATCCTTTGGGAATAAGGTAACCTTGGTACTCGAAATCTTTAACAACTTCTCTGAAGGAGAAAAATACAGGAGGAGTCATCCTTAGTGTCTCCATTGCTACCTTCCATGTGTATTTCATCCTTGAGAGATCATCCCATGTGCTTAGTTCGTCTGAGGTCTTGTTTTTTGCTATCTCCTCTTGTTCTGCATTAGTGATCTCCAAGTATCTACTATTAAAACAGATGAAATATTATTTGATCCAACTATATATGATCAAATTAATCAGCTTAATTATTGCTATTACCTTGAAGAATTCTGGCATAAACAGAAGCATCATCATCACTGGCTAAAAGCCTGATCAAGAAAGCAAGGAGGATGGAGGTTGTGTCATACCCTCCAATAGTAATAGCAATAAGGTTATCTACTATCTCCTCATCTGATAATACTGCTGCATTTCGGAGACTAAGCAAGCTAGTCAGTAGACCATCTTGTTGGGCCGGTATAACATTCTGTTGCTCCTCCAGTACTGCCCTTTTTTCACTTGCGAGATCCAGGATCGTGCTTCTGATTTTCGCCCTCGCTTGGAGACTTCTTTTGAAGCGTGTGAAAGGCAAATTAATAGGGAGCGATAGCTGCCCCTGTATAAGATCTTGAAAAAACCGTCTTAGCAACTCTCTTTTTGGCCCTTCTTCTATTCCAATTATCAGTTCACTGAAGATGCTGAAGGTAAGACTCTTCATCAATGGAACTGCCTGTTGTTAATTTTACAAGATTAGCATATGCTCAAGTCAAAATTTAGACCAATTTTATAACTAATTAATTAACTAACTGGCATACCGAAATCTTTTCCTTGTCGTGCCAGTGCATCTGCAAATGTTCTCTGACTTCTTCATCCATTCTTCCAACATATTGCTTCAAAACTTCAGGCTTTAAAAATGAAACGATTGCTCCACTGATTCGCTTGTGCTCGTTTCCACTTAGTTCTGTTATATTCCTCTCACCTATAAGTCTTCTGATCGGAGAAGGTTGCTGATTGGCAAGAATGCTGTCATCGCAGGTGTAGATGAACTTGTTGGCTGCCTGGCCAGATAGAAACACCGTCCGGGAACCAAAAATGTTCATTTTTGATACAGGCCCATATTTTCTGATTCTTTCATGAACCCATTCTTCTGCTGCATTTTGGCGCATGGCACCCAGCAGACTCAGGGTCTGTGCCCTGTGATGGGTAACCCAAGGGAACCTGGAGGAACCCTTTTGGATGATTTTTTTGTGAGAAGAAGGTAGAGAGGAACAATAAAAACAACTAATATGAAATAGATTGCTGGATTCATTTCTACAAAGCTATAGAGACTCTTTTTTTTTTTTTTTTGGCTCCAATTATTTGAACTCTACAGTTATAAAAAGTCAAACCCGGTCAAGTTTGTTGTAAAAAAAAGTAGCAATATTTTGGCGTTTTTGATTATTGTCTGAATAACCGATCAGAGCTCAGTACCAATTTGTCATTCTGCATGTGGATTATTAGAACCTTGAATTAAACAAATCGGCAAGTTGGCATAGGATTTGGATTAGGGCAAAATTACAAAATGGTCCTTAACGTTTGTCCCCGGCGCCGGGAGCATATAGGACCCAAAGTTATTTTCGGGCGCAATTAACTCTGAAATAAGGTTTTAAATCTCCAGGAGCATATAAGACACCAAGTTATTTTCGGACGCAATTAATAGTGAAATAAGGTTTTTTCAGGGATTTAAGCCCCTTTTCTAACGTGATGATTAGACGACATTAATGAATTCAGTTGAGACTCGATCCATTTCCTCGTTTCTTCCACCTCTGAATCCTTTCTTATACTCTTCATTACTTTCCTCTCATCTCCCTTCTCCGTTTTTTTTTTTTATTTATTTTGTTGCACGTATAGATTATAGTTGATGACGAACATGTTGTTGATTGGCTTGAAGCCCTTTGTAGATTAAACGGACATATATAAGGAGAAGCAATTCACAGATCTGAAGCTTGATTCTTGTCATTTTGATTTATGAGTAGATGTTCAAGTTAAGGAGAGGATGTTAGAGGAACTAAAGAACCGAAATAAAGCTAAAGATGCTTATATTGCTTGTTTGTGACAACAACTTCATGATTTGGATTCAGGGAATGTTATACTGATGCAAAAGGTTAGACATAAAAGTTTAAAGATGAACAATATGACGATTATTAATATTTCCATGTTTGAGGATGCATTTAAGAAAGATTGGAAGTCTATCCATGATTTTGCAAAGCCAATGATAAAGCTTGATGAGATCTTCTGGTTTGGATTTAGATCTCACAGCAAATTCTATTGAAATTGGGGTTATTTACTTTGAATTATCAGATAATTAATAAGGACGCATTTGAAGCCACATTGCAGAAGGATGTTTCATGAGATATCACTGAAATTGGGTAGCCGCAAAATCAATTCAAATTAAAATTCAAAGCTCAAAACTTTGAAGTAAAAACCATTTAAAGTCTAAAGAAACCAGAAGAAAAGGGTAAGCATTCTATAGTTTCAAATTAAATACACAAAAATTACGTACCATATTGGAAGTAGATTTGATTTATTTTCCTAAACAATTTCAGAAACAGCAACAAGAGCATATCCACGGACATGATTTCATTTAGGAAGGGAAGAGAAATGAATATGGACGTAGATCCAATCAAAGAAGAGGTGGTTTTAAGAAGATTAAAAAATGGAGAGAGTTAGGCTTATCGTAAGATCTGTTGTTATTAAAATAAGGCAAATGCTGAATCAATTTGGTATTAGAGAAAACTGTCCACTGTATGCTCTCTCTTCTTTTTCTTCAAAAAGATTAATAATAATAATGCAAAAAAAAACAAACAAACAGAGAGTATAAGGCTTTTAACACTGTTTAATCATCTCATTAGGAGAGGGGCTTAAATCCCTGAAAAAAACCTTATTTCACTGTTAAATGCTTATATGCCCCGGGGACAAACGTTAAAAAACATTTTATAGCTTTGCCTATTTGGATTATTAGTGATAATTATATGGTTTTTTGACTTAAGTATACCAAAAAAAAAAATTCCACATATGCGTAAAAAAATTTCCAAACATGGAAAATTCTTGAATGTACGACGGTTAATGAGTGAGAATATAAACCAGCCAATCACATTCTTACACCTCATTATATGTCTCACTTTTTTCCAACAAATATTAAAAAATTATCATAAAAAGCTAGTATATCTTTTCTTTTCAAATTTCTATCAAAATAAATGATAAACCCGTTCCATTTGTACGATTGCACTAAAAGTACAGACAACATTTTAAAGATTTTTAACATGATTACAATTTTTATGTAAAAGAAAGTACGGAAAAATGACCATCAATTTACAGAACTGTTTTTTTAAAAATTTTGACTCCAAGACAAAGGGCTTGACAGTAACTTGCAACATCACCGGCCATTCCTATAGCAATAGGATTTAACATAATTAGCGTTTCTAGACGACAAAAGAGAGAATGTTTACCAAACGCTCTAACACAGAAAGATCGACTTCTCCACACCTCTTCCCATATGCCATTGTGACAGTCCTCCTCGTTGCTCCTACCTTCACATGCTCAAAACATATAAAATAACTGTGAATCTTCTATTGTAATTTTCTAACCAATTCAAACCTAGATGAAATGAAAAAAATATATATATATACATAAAATAAAATAAAAAGGAACTGGAAAGTACTATTGAAAGATTCTCCTAGGATCAATGGCTATAATCAATGACTAACACTGTGTTGCTAACACCTGTGTGTATTTGTGTGCTGGCCAACACATCCATTTATCCATTGGCTATTGCATACTTGAGCGCTGGCCAATGCATCCATTTACTCAATTGGCAATTGTATGTGATGCACACTCTATGTTTGATAATATCGGCAAATAGGAACTCTTCAATTTTTGTCACGACAAGTTTATTTAGACAAGTAGAACTTCCCTTCACACATCCTTTGTTTTACTTCTGCTTATATGTTATTTTTACACTTTTAGCACCTTAAGCAACCCCTTAGGCCCCTTCGTAGTAGAAGTGGCCAGCCAGCCACCTGCCTAGACCAATATTATAACATTACATTCTTGTTCAAGATTAACCTTATCTACAAGTAAGACTTATGTTTACAAACACATTGCTCATTCTCATACAAGTGATGTGGAAGAATTTCATTCAAGTGAGCTTTCAAGGCAGCATATACGGTTCAATATCACCCAACACATATTGCACCAGATCCAAAATAACTACCACAAACCACTTCTTGGTTATCATGGTTGATGTTCTTTCTGTACCAAAGCACAAACCTAAGATGATACTATTTTTAATATAAAAGTATAGAGCAGAAAACACTTCAGATTTCAACATGATTCTATTTAAGCCTGAAAATAAAGAGCAGATGCCAAGGTTACATCCAGATTCCAGTTAAGGAATATGGTAATCAACACTCTTTTGAAGTTTTGAACAGAATTATGTACCTCATCTGTCTGAAACCAGCATGTAAGAACTTAGCAAGATGCCAAGGTTACAACAGAAAATTCCTATTCCTTTAATTGCAACGGTTCCTAACTTGTAGCAGATATATAGTGTTCGATCTAATGCATAAGCACTAAATATTCCAATATATATTAATGAAAATTTTCCTAATCCAAATTTGTAAACAGTGAAGCAGAACTTGCAACAAGTACTTAAAATTCATCCCCGAGTCTAGGTGCGAG
>CANYLF011871614.1:0-11504 GCA_948193215.1 Bocquillonia castaneifolia | reverse complement strand
ATCCGTCTCTAATTAGCGACGGGGTTTTTAGAGACGGACCAAATCCGTCTCTAAATCCGTCTCTAACTCGATTAGAGACGGAAAAAAAACGGATTAGAGACGGATTGGTCCGTCTCTAATCCGGTTTTTTTTTGTAGTGATTTATGTATATATTATTTTTCTTTTTCTTGTCACAGAAAGGTTTGTTAGGAACCGGATCTTGTTCACGTTCATCATTTGAATACTAAAATTTGTATTGGTGGAGGTGAAGTGCAGCAAAGAATGAGTTATCAAAATAATAGTGGATCATCTTTGATATTGTCATGACCCAAACCCAGGTCGGACCGGCGCTAGGAAATGGATAAGCTATATGCCACCGAAATTCGTAGCAAGCCTATAATACATGTTATTTAAACCAAATCTTACTCTAAATTATTAATTTTAATTTAAGTTAAAATTTATACACGAAATCGATACCAGATAATATTGCATATTAAAAAAAATATTTAAAACGCAAAAGAAAATTCTATTGACAGAAAATCTAAGTTCTCCATCGAAAATTTAAAACCTCAAAGGAAAAATTAATTTGTTAGAATTCCAAAAAATACCGGATATTATAGGTATGCTCATTGACACAAGATCCACAATTCTTCATAGTTGTCACCTTTTGCGTTGTTGAATTCAAAGATGACCCTGCATAATTTTGGAGAATTGGAGGCGAATTGTGATTGTAGATTTGTCTCAAGATTTGAATTAGAGCACACTTTGCTTTGCATTCAACAATTCATTTTATCAACTCTAAATACAGTTTCGATAAGTCATCGTTTGAGTTCTACACTAATGATAAAAGATCTTAATTATACAGATAGAGAGAAAGCCGAGTGTAAGATAGTTTAGTGTGGAGTTCATTTACTATACGATGACACTAGCATTGACCTCCCTTCACTTAAAGATGGAGAGATGCCGACTAAAATTCTCACTCTTACTCATCCTGCTTATGACTATGGTTGGTATCAGAAGAGATTCAACGGAGAAGAATAAGAAGAAGGACAATAACATTGTTAACCGATCAATGGCTGTTGTGATTGCACTTTCTTCAAAATTGTATTGGATTTACAAGAAAGTTAGCAATTATATTTCACAATTGCTTGGATTTAATCAAAACTGATATTTACGTACGATGATATGATGTATATTGTGACAAGGTAATGTTGTGCTATATATGGCTGGATTTTTTTTCTGATAATGTGATCAGTTATAGGTTGGGTGTAATGGGATAGCCTGTTTGTTGGGGTTACAGTTCTTACATTATAAGTGAACTTCAAATTTTTTTATCTTCTTTAATAAAAAATTTAGCTCATAAAAAAACACTTATGCCAGTTGGTAAACAATACAAGACATCTTGACTCTTGAACAAGCACATTTCCTCGAAAAATAAAAGCAGATTATTTTGGAGATGGAAGAGCATTTTCACTCTTCATCATATTATAGAACAACTTCTAACATGGTTGCTATTTCCATTGCATTTTCTTGAACACATAAGAGTCCAACTTATTGGAAAATAATGGATTTTTTAATATTTTGAGAAATAATAATTTATTGATAAAATTGGAGATTTAAATAACAAATTATGGATTTGTATTCTACTCCATGAGATTTTTAAAACGGTATATTGTATGCTCAAAATAAATAATTGGTGAATGAGAAATTGATGCTCAAAATAAGCAAGTTGAGAATGTTGTTGAAGAAAATTGTGGAGCTTAAAACACAAATTCCCACATCACTTATGAGTAAGGATGTGGAGGTGTTTATAAGCATGGACCATTTATTTGGTTGTGTAAATGTGTAGCCAAAAGGCTCTCTCTTGTGCGTGTAGGGAGGGTGCAAATCACCCTAACTTGGGTTAGGGCGACGTGAATGTCCAGACCGGTTGGGCCCGTGGTGGACCAGTCGAATTTTGGCCCATTAAACTTTTTTTTTCTTAACAAACCCTATCTTTTTGAATATTCCAGAGATAGATTACTTACGGATTACTTTGCTTGCTATGCACTCGTCTATCCATTAATTTCCCTCAGTCTTTTCATCTTCTGGCCATAATTTTTTTCCTCTCCTCTATAAAAATCTTAGCTTGGCAGAAACATTTTCACAACTCTAGAAAATTTACAAAATTTCTTTTCCTTCTCTCAAATTCCTTTCTGTTCTGGTGGTAGAAAAAGGAACGGTTGAGTTCGATTAGTTCTTCGTTGTTGTGCTGCAGTGTGAGACTGTTGTTGTTGTATCCTGGGAGATAGACGTCCATGTTTTCTCTGGCATCGAAGAGAGGACAACTCTATCTTAAGGAGACTGTTTTCACAGGCCTCAATAATTTCCTGCTTCCTGTCCAGAATTCTGGTTTAAGGTTCCTGCTTCTTTTTTGATTTTTGGTTGCTGTTTCTTAATTTCAATAATTTTTGTTTCTTTTGGATGATGATGATGATGATGATGATGATGATGATGATTATTATTATTATTATTATTATTATTATTATTTCTAACAATCTTAAGACATATTTATTTCGATTTATATATATATAATACAAGGCAAACAAATTACTGTGACTAAGGAAATTAAAATGACTGTTTGGACTATTTATGATTTTTTTTATTTCTGTTGTCAACAGAATTTTGTTCGTGTTTTTCCAATTAAAAAATTATTTTATGTTTCTGTTTTTGTAAATAGAATTGGTTGATCATGTCTTCTATTTCTGATTTTTAGTTTCTGACTAAATTCTTGATGTTTAACAGAAGTTATTGGATTGTGTTTCTGTTTCTGGTTTTTAGTTTCTGACTAAATTCCTGATGTTTAACGGATTCATAATCTTCCGTAAAACAAAATAGTGTTTATGTTTTTAAACAAAATTATTGATTTTTATTTCTCATTTTGCTAGAACATTAACAAAAAAATGACAGATACTAATAAGAACTCATCCAGTTCTCAGTCTGATGCTATTGTCGCTGCCCAGGACTTGAGCCAAAGCCAAACATTGCTAGTGACAATGAGCCACAATGAAAAGCCTTCAAAATTCACTGGGGAGAATTTCAAGACGTGGCAACAGAAGATGCTATTTTATTAGACCATGTTGAACTTAGCCAAATTTCTGAAGGATGATCCTCCTATTGTTAAAGAGGGTGAGGTAGATCTTGCTACTGCCTTCAATGCTGTTAAGGATTGGAAGCACTCTGATTTTCTTTACCGTAACTATATTCTAAATGGCTTATCTGATGTACTATATGAGGTGTGTAGTATTAAGAAGACGGTTAAAGAATTATGGGAATCATTAGACCATAAGTACAAAACTGAAGATGCCGGTGCTAAGAAATTTTTAGTTGCCAAATTCTTAAATTTTATTATGGTTGATTCTAAAGCTATTTTAAATCAGGTGCACGAACTTCAAATGATCAGTCTCGGTATTGTTGCTGAAGGGATGGCTATAAGTGAATCCTTTCAGGTGGTAGCCATTATTGAAAAGCTACCCCCTACTTGGAATGAATTCAAGAACTACCTTAAGCATAAGAGAAAGGAAATGACATTGGAAGACTTAATTGTCAGACTTCAAATTAAAAAAGTCAATAGATGTGTAGCAAAGAGGCTCAATAAAATAACCAATCCTAATGTTGCTAAGGCAAACCAGGTGGAAGTCAAGAAAGACTTTAAGAAGGGAAAACAGCCTCAGACTGGGTCTAAGCTGGGATTTAAAGGCAGTATTTCCAAGAAGCCAAAGTTTCAAGGAAAGTGCTTCAACTACAATAAGATGGGGCACAAGTCGTTTGACTGTAGACTTTCGAGGAGAGTCAAGACAAATGAAGCAAATGATGTGGACGACATTGCTAAGGAAGTGTCTGAGACCTCTGTGCTGTGATTTTTGAAGTCAACATGGTTGATTTAAACCCAAGAGAATGGTGGCTGGATACTGGTGCCACACATCGTATTTGCTGTGACAAGGACTACTTTGCTAAATTGGTTCCTTATGAAAATGGGGAGAAGCTTTTATATGGGCAATGCTGCAACTTCTAAGATCAAGGGTAAAGGTACTGTGATTCTGAAGATGACTTTCGAAAAAGAAGTGAAGCTGTAAAATGTGTTGTATGTGCCTAACATACTCAACCTTATTTCTGGGACACTCCTAAGTGTGCATAGATTTAGGATGGTATTTGAGTCTTAGAAGTTAGTTTTGTCTAAGCGGGGAATGTTTGTGGGTAGGGGATATGTGTTGAATGATATGTGGAAACTCAATGCTATCTCTGTAAAATCCAAAGCTATGATTAATAAGAACGATGCTTCTTCTTCTATTTATATGCTTGAGTCATTTAATTTATGGCATGGTAGACTTGGACATGTTAATTATGATACTTTGCGTAGACTAATTTTCTTAAAGCACATTCCTACTTTTCACATTGATCATAATCATAAATGTGAAACTTGTGTTGAGGCAAAATTAACAAGGTCATCATTTCAATCTGTTGAACAGAATACAAAACCACTTGATTTAATACATAGTGATGTTTGTGATTTAAAATTTGTACAAACTAGAGGAGAGAATAAATATTTTATCACCTTCATTGACGATAGTATAAAATATTTCTATGTATATTTGCTTAAAAGCAAAGACGAAGCTATAGAGAAATTTGTTCTCTATAAGCAAGAAGTTGAAACCCAACTTAATAAAAAGATTAAGATGGTGAGAAGTGATCGTGGTGGTGAATATGTTGAACCATTTAGCAAATTTTGTGCACAACATGGAATTATTCATGAAGTGACACCACCATACTCTCCCCAATCCAATGGAGTAGTAGAGCGAAAAAATCGGACCTTAAAGGAAATGATGAACGCAATGCTAGGAAGATCTGGGTTATCATAGAACATGTGGAGGGAAGCTGTTCTATCAACTAATTATCTTTTAAATAAGGTGCCCCGCAACAAAGAAGATAAAACACCATATGAGTTATAGAAGGGTAAAAAACCTTCCTACAACTACTTGAAAGTGTGCGGGTGTTTTGCCAAGGTGATGACTCCTTTACCAAAGCAAATGAAAATAGCTCCTAAAACGGTAGACTGTATTTTTATTGGCTATACACACCATAGCAATGCATATCGGTTTCTTATGTATGAATCTAAAAATCTTGAAATCCATAAGAATACAATATTGGAATCCAAGAATGCCTCATTGTTTGAAAATATATTCCCTTGTAAGTCTAGGGAAGTTGGGTGAAGTTCATCAAAATGAACTTTAGAGACTATTGATGAAAATAGTCACGCTGTTCAACAAGAGGTTGAAGTTGAGGAAGAGCCTAGAAGGAGCAAAAGGGCAAGGGTGGAAAAATCCTTTAAACCGAATTTTCTGACCCATATGCTAGAGGCTGAACCTCAAACTTATAGTGAAGCTGTACGCTCAATAGAAAACTCTTTGTGGAAAGATGCTATTAGAAGTAAAATTGATTCCATCGTGAAAAATCATACCTAGGAGTTAGTGGATCTTCCTCCGAGAATTAAACCATTAAATTCCAAATGGATTTTCAAACGAAAAATGAATGAAGATGGAATAATTGAAAAGTACAAGGGCAGATTGGTTATAAAAGGTTATAGACAAAAGAAAGGCCTTGACTACTTTGATACATTTTCTCCTGTGTCAAGAATAACTTCCATAAGGATGATACTTGCAATTGTCGCTTTGTGGAATCTAGAATCACATCAAGTGGATGTTAAGACAGCCTTTCTAAATGGAGATCTTGATGAGCAGATCTACATGGAACAACCTGAGGGTCATGTAGCTCCAGGGCAAGAAAGGAAAGTCTTTAAGTTGGTGAAAATCTTTGTATGGACTTAAGCAAGCACCAAGACAATTGCATGAAAAGTTTGACAATGTCATGATGACAAATGGCTCTAAAATTAACGAATGTGACAAATGTGTGTATGTCAAAACTACTGCCAATGGATATGTAATCCTATGCTTATATGTTGATGACATACTTATAGTTGGTAGTAATGATGAGATGGTAAAGCATACCAAAGATATGTTAAACTCAAGGTTTGACATGAAAGATATGGGACTAGCAAATGTGATTTTGGGCATCCAAATCAAAAGGTCACCTAACGGTCTCATATTAACTCAGTCACACTATGTGGACAAGATTCGTGGAAAATTTAGCAAGGATGATTCTAGTGTAGCCAGAACTCCAATGTATACGAGCCAACATTTGTCCAAAAACAAAAGTGAATGTGTTGACCAAGTAGAATACGCAAGGGTCATAGGCATTCTAATGTATCTTATAAGTTGTACAAGACCAGATATTGCTTTCACAGTGAGCAGTTTAAGCAGGTTCATAAGTAATCCAGGGGAGAACCACTAGAAAGCGATCATGAGGATACTGAGATATCTCCGATATACTCGAGACTACGGACTGCATTATTCTAGAGATCCTGTTATGTTAGAAAGATTCTCAGATGCTAGTTGGAAATCTGATATTCAAGATAATAAAGGCATAAGTGGATATGTTTTCACCTTAGGAGGAGGAGTTGTATCATAGAAATCCTCAAGGCAAACGATTATAATCAGATCCACCATGGAATATGAGTTTGTAGCTCTGGATAAATCTGTAAAAGAGGTCGAATGGCTACGAAACTTCTTGGAGGATATTCCTGAATGGCCAAAGCTTGTGCCTACAATATGCATATTGTAGACACCTAATTTTTGAATGCAGGACAGGGAAAGCGGCTCGAAGATCCCAATAATGATCACTTATGCTCACAAGGCATAAGTAGAGTGATTATGGTTCTTATTTAATCATGTTTTAAGTCACAAAAATCATTTTGGAATAAAATCATGCATTGTTTTCATCATATCTTTTCATACAAACCCCGAAATGCTCTGAAACCTATTTTAACTGTAAATTGGGTCATTCTGCACATTTTTGTTACTAATACATTTTTTCCAATTCTAACGTTTAAGACTTTAAATCGGACCGACAATGTTGGCTGCCATATTAATGGTTTTGGGCTAGTGTTGGGCCATAGTAGTTGTCTTATAAGTCAGGAATGGGCTTCAAATCTGATTTAAGAGTTATGGGCCAACTTTTAATTGACTAACTAAGTTCCTTAATTGGCTTAAGTGTAATTCAAAAGCCCACACTCATTTCTCTTAAAACTTACAGGAGGATTGATTTTAATTTGAAATTCAAAAGCATAACTGAACATAATTTATATCAATCTTTGTTTTTAAATTTCAAAATCAATTAATAGAAGGTTTGTTCAATCCATTACTGTAGACATGAAAATTTTAAAATTAAATTTTAGACTAAATAAATATTTTAGTATAATGTTTATTTAGATTATTTAAATGTTTTAATCTAAATAAAATCAAATAAATTTTAAACCAATCAAATATTTTGGTCTTTTAAATATCTACATTAATAAATTGTTTTAATTTAGATAAAATCAAATAAGTTTTGACCAATCAAATATTTTGGTTTATAAAGGTTCTAGAATAAATAAATGTTTTAGTCTAGATAAATTCAAGTTGATTTTAAGCCAATCAAATATTTTGGTTTAAGAATGTTTTAGATTAATTAAATATTATAATCTAGATAAATCAAATGAGTTTTAAGCCAATCAAATATTTTGGTTTATAATATAAAAATAAATTATTTTAATAGCCAATCAAATTAAGCTATTAGGATAATGATAAATAAATAGTATTTATCTTAAATATTATTTATTTAAATATGATGCAGTGAACCAATCAAATTAAATCATTGTTTTAATTAAACCAATTAAATTACGTCTTGATAAATGATGATATAGTTTAACAAATCAAATTGTATCAAGCTTGTTAAATTAAATTATACAACCTAGAAGGTGATAAGTCTTATGAGTTATAAAATTACTTAAATGACCTTCACAAAATCCCTATAAATAGAGGTGCCCCCTCATTCATTAAACATATGCGAAGTCTTCACATCAAGCTGCAAGTAAAAGCTCTGAAGCTCTTCAAGTTCATCATTGGTGTTCTACATCAAAATCAAGTTTTGATTCAAGATCAAGCTTCTCAAGCCCTTGAATCGTGTTCCACATCAAAATCAAGTTTTGATTCAAGATCAAGCTATATCAGCCCTTGAATCAAGTTTCTTCTACGAAA
Source organism: Bocquillonia castaneifolia (assembly GCA_948193215.1). Classification (NCBI taxonomy): domain Eukaryota; kingdom Viridiplantae; phylum Streptophyta; class Magnoliopsida; order Malpighiales; family Euphorbiaceae; genus Bocquillonia; species Bocquillonia castaneifolia. Next base: position 3,354 of record CANYLF011871614.1, on the reverse strand, counting down.
TTCGAATCAGAGGATTAGAAGTTCTTTGTAATAAGAATTTTTGTACTAGAGATTGTAATCCACTTCAAATCAATAAATTCAATTTGTTCCAATTTTTGTAGTTTGATTTTTCATACTAAGAAATTTGTATATACACACACACACACACACACATATATATACATGAAAAACAAGTGCTTATAGCAAAAAAAAAAAAAACACAAGTGGAGTATAAATGAAAAAAATATTGAGATCAAATTGATATATTCAATATAAATTTAATTCAATTTAATTTTTAAAATAATTTAAAATTCCCGAGGATTTGAACTTAAAATTTAAAGGTTTAGGATAATGTCTTAATATTATGTTTTGGGAGATAAAATATTCTAAATTTATTAAATGAATTAATAGTAAAAGTATATTTGATCTATACAATAAAAAAATGTTTTTAAATATTCACTAGGAAAATTAAATTGAAAGTGAAAGGTTAAAAAATAAAATTATGGTTTTTTTCCACAGTCAGAAATAAAATTATGATTAGTTTATTGGGTGATATGGAAAACAAGATGGAGATTAATAACTAAAATAAGAAAACAAAAATACTTCCTAAAAAAATTAGAAAACAAAAATTAACAAAGAAGGGGATTTATAAGATGGAGAAAGCGGGAAATGTTTGATAAAAATTATAGTTATGCTAAAGAATTGAAATTCAAATATGGTTGTAGACTAAAGTGTTTACTTGTAAAAAGGACAATTCTTTGGCTTTTGATAATTAATCATAAGAAGAAATAGTTAATTATTACTATTATCTTTTTGATTGAGTTGTGCTTCACTTGTAGTAGTAATGAGGAAGCAAAGGGTGTTTGACCAATATTTTACTAACACGTGGGAGTTGACCAATATATGGTTAACACATGGACAAGTAATTTGTGGAGAATTATTTTAAATCAATAGGATTTAATTTAATTATGGTTTATTAGAGACTATTGCATTTTAGGGCACAAAGGATTGGTGATGTGATGTGTATTTTGATTGGCTAACAGTTTTATTCTAATTCACAAGTTGCAGTTTGGTGGGGACTAAGCTAGGAATTTTCCCTTTCTCATTCTTTGTTCATTTGTCGGTCTCGATACATATGACAAAATAATATACTATAATTTAGATCTAAATTTCATAATGTGAGGATATTAATCATTTTTGAAAAATTTGTACTTAAATTAGAGTTTGAATTTTGAAACCCAATATTCATCTCCCTGTACTTCTCTATGTAAATATATAAACTATATACAGTAAAACCTCTATATAGACTATACTCTATATAGACTATACACAGTAAAATCTTTATATAGTCATATCGTTGGGATCCTGTAAATTTTATTACTATTGATTTTTATATTATTTATGCTAATTGAGGCTTATAATCTCCCCCATCTTTAGGATTTCACACCAAATGAGCATAAGTGTTAATTCTATATTTTATTGTGGTTTTGAGGAATGTTTATGCTTAATCTGATGTGAAATTGATTATAAATCAACCCCGGTTCAATGCGCTTTAATATGTTTTAATTTAATGTATTGTCCATTTCAATGTTTCTAGCACTAATTTTGTCAAATTTTATTAATTTACAGTGTTAGGAGCCTGTGGGATCAAACCGGGACGAATTCAAAGTCAAATTGGCCAAGAATCGAACGATCAAAGTTTTACCCGGAGCAGACCGGACCAAATCAGTTCTGAACCACCTTCAGCCTGCCAGCATCCGGAGCTACCCGGAGGCCACCCGGAGCCAACCGGGTCAAATCGGTTATGAACCACCTTTAGTCTACTGATACCCAAACCAATGCATGGTTTGGTCATTTTATGGTTTTTTTCAGGGGTATTTTGGGGTTTTCAAGGGCAACTTTGCGGGGCACTATAAATAGAATATTTTAGGGTTCTAAATAAGGGTTGGCAACCACCAAGAAAGTTTTTAGAGAAAGAATTTAGTTTTAGAACTTGGTTTTATTTAATTTCTCTTAGATTTTTACTAGTTCTAGTTTTGTAAACACTACAATTATTTATATTCAATTAAAGTTCATTTATTTCCTACTTCAAATCATTTACTTTTGAGCTATTTCCAAGGAATCAAATGGGTAATATTCTTCCTCTTTCCTATTTATTTACTCTATTTATTAGTTGTTAGTAGTTTAGGTCCTAACAACCATGTGAAACCTCACTCTTAAGGTCGTTTAATGTAAACCCTCTTTGATTCCTCTAATTGATGCTTTGTTTGTCATGGATTTCATATGTATGTGTGTGATTGTGTATGGTGATTGAATGGCCACAATTTTCCATGCTTATTTCAATAGATGTGCACTATAGAGATATAGGTATGTCTATGGACTTTGCACATGGTTATTTATGAACTTATTATGAGAGATCTAATAAGGTTTATAGATGGGTTTAAAAGGTAACTAAGGAGCTAAACGTAGTTGGGTAGTGTTATCGATTGCAATGAGAGTTCAATTAATGCCAACTTGATTAATTTGGTATGCTTAGAGATAAGATATCATTAGTTAAGGGTTTGCCTCCTCCATATAGGCATTGCATTAATTAGAAGGGTTTGGGTTTTCGTTGAATGGCTAAGAGGGTGAGGGGAAGCATGAGTTCTAGGGGTTTTACTTTATTATTGTCTTACTTAATTAATTATTGCATTTAGTTATCTTTTGTTCTTTGTTATTTAATTGCTTTGTTGGTTAATTTAGTTTAGTTAGTTTAATTGTCTTTAATTGATTCGATTTCTCTAGATAATCAAAGTAAAATTCAAACCTAGTAATCAATCCCACCAATCCCCATGAATCGATATCTTTTTACTACTTGGACACTGTACGCTTGCGGTCACCATAAACTATATTAAGTTTATAACTTAATAGAGGTTTATTTATAACTGATTAGTGGAAATTGGGACCAAAATTTTTTATTCTTATATAGAGTTAATTACATAATAGAGTATTTTTATATAGAGGTTCTACTATAATTATTGGAGGTGTACATTTTTTTATGAGAGGTGTACATTATTTTGTTTCACTAATAGCACTAATATGCTAATCCACATAGTATTGATGTCCTCATAGGCTTGATTGTGATCGGGATACTTATAGTTAAACCTAAATCTCATTTTCTTCTTCCGAAAATAAACTAATAATATTGATGATGTGTGTGAAACACACATAATGTTTAGGGCTTAGATATATAAGGTTTAGGGAAATTTAACTTAGATTGGAGCATAATTCATACATTTTCCCCACATTTGCACCATATAAGTGTAAATCCATTTGGTTTGTGATTCTTGAGTTTTCATGAGTGATTTATACTTGATTTGGTGTGAATTATATCTA
>CANYLF011871154.1:0-13274 GCA_948193215.1 Bocquillonia castaneifolia | reverse complement strand
GAGTTTAAGTTCCCCACACTAGATGTTTATTCTGGAAAGTCCGATCCTGTAAGCCACGTCTACAAATTCCAGACATCTATGAGTGTCCAAACTAAAGAGGACTATATATGGTGCAAATTCTTCCTTACCACCTTACAGTGGAACGATGCGGATTGGTACAAAACATTACCCCCTCACTCAATACACTCCTTTAGACAATTCACCACAGCATTCAGGTAGAGATTTACAGCCTCCATTCAATAGAAAAAGGTGTCAACAGACCTATTCTCCATCTAGCAAAGGGAAGGTGAACCCTTAAAAAAAATACATAGAGTGGTTCAATGATGAGATCGCCAAGATAGAAGATTTGAATTAGGGTGTAGCTTGCTCTGCTATGCTCTATGGTACAACAAACGAGGAATTCAGGAAGGAATTGTTAGCCAAGGCTCCTAACAATGTAGAAGCCCTAATGGCACTCGCCAACACAGCCATAAGAGTGGATGATGGTCAATATTATCTAAAGAGAATGAAAGAATACAAAAGGGAGCTTTCCCCAAGGGGAGATAGGCGATCTCCTAAAAGAAGTAAAAATTCAGGTGGTAATAATGGGTCTAAGAGCTCCAATCTTCCTAAATACACACCCTTAACACATAAAGAGAACGAATCCTTATGCACATCAAAGACAACGGATAGATGATAGAATGGCCAAGGAGGATGAGTTCATACACAGCTGAGAGAAGGGATAATGGCAAGCACTGCTAGTTTCACAAAGATGTAGGCCACGATACAGAGCAATGTAATCACTTGAAAAAGGAGATAGAAAAGCTCATTCAAGCTGGGTCCCTTAGGCGATTTGTCAAAAGGGATGATCATGATAGACCGGCCTATGATAGAAATGATTGAAGAAATGATAGAGAGACAGAGACGTGAGATAACAGACAAGAAGAAAGGCCTAGAGGTCAAAGAGGTGATAGAAGGAATGAAAGAAGATAAGAGAAGAGGAGAGACCACAGAGATGATGAAAATGAAGGCGATAGAAAAGCTAGAGGGGAACCTATTAAACACATATATGTGATTGCAGGAGGTGATAGTTCTACCAAGAGAAAAAAGGTCAGTTAGGTCCATCTATTCAGTTAATTCAAAGGTGGTTCCAGCAGAACAGATTGGAACAGTGCAAATTTCAATTGCAGATAGGGGGCGACCTTAACCCCCCATAAGGATGCTTTGGTAGTCAAAGCCCTGATTCATAATCACATGGTCCACAACATACTAGTGGACACAGGGAGCTCGGTACACCTCCTCACTCTGAAGGTATTTGATAAAATGGGGCTAGATCAAGCCAAGTTATCCCCTGTCAGCACTCCCCTGGTGGGCCCAGGAGGCAAATCAACCACAATAGTAGGCTCGATCAAGCTTAAAGTAGAATTGGGTGAAGGAGACATAACCAAGGCCTTGCAAGAAGAATTTATGGTGGTTGACATCCCATTCACATACAATGCTATTATTGGGCGACCAATCCTCAATGAAACGTGTGCCAGCATCTGTATATGATATCTGCTTTTAAAGATTCCTACCTCGAAAGGAGAGGCAATAAACAAAGGTGACCAAAGACAGGCCAGGATCGCCTACTGTCAGGCACTAAAAGGGGTGTTCTCAACCATTGTCATAGAAGAGAATATCCTGCCAAAGGAGAATAAAACCAAATCTGTTGGAATCGTTCAAAGTAAAGCCCTGGGGTTGGGCAAGGAAATAAAAGTGGGAGAGATGGACCCAGAGATCCTGCAAGGAACTTTGCAAGTATTATCAGAATTCCAGGACACTTTCGCCTAGACCGAGGATGAGCTAATAGGAGTTAGCAGAGAAGTGATGGTACACAAACTAAATATTGATCTAGCAATCACCCCCATAGTGCAAAAGAAAAGGAAGCACAGTTGGCCTAAGCAGATCGCCATCAACGAAGAGATTAATAAGCTAATAAAGATGGGAGTAATCAGGGAAGTCCAATACCCTAAATGGTTGGTGAACGTGGTAATGGTAAAGAAACCCAATGGCTCATACAGAATGTGTGTGGACTTTACTGATTTGAATAAGGAGTGCCCAGAAGATAGCTATCCATTACCACAAATTGATCAGTTAGTAGACTCCATTGCAGGCCACCAGTTATACTCCCTAGTGGATACCAAATTTGGATACCACCAGATACCAATGCATCAACCAGATGAAGTCAAAACTGCCTTTACAACTCATGAAGGCACTTATTGTTATACTAAGATGCCCTTTGGCTTAAAGAACGTAGGAGCCACCTTCCAATGGATGGTCAACAAGATGTTCAAAAATAATATAGGCAGAAACATAGAGATCTACGTGGATGACATGATAGTCAAATCAAGGCGGGCAGAGGGGCATCCTAAAGACTTGAGAGAAGTCCTTGAGATCCTTAGAAGATTCAACTTGAAATTAAACCCAGAGAAATGTGTCTTTGGTGTCAAATCAGGCAAGTTCATGGGATTCATCATATCCCAAAGGGGAATTGAAGCCAACCCTGACAAAATCCAGGAAATCATTTACATGGAATCGCCTAAAACACTTAACGAGGTTCAAAAACTCAATGGGCGAATCACCGACCTAGGACGGTTCATTTCCAGCTCAGCCAAGCAATGCCTACCATTCTTTAAGACCTAAAGATACCAAAAACTTTAAGTGGTCAGATGATTGCGCAAAGGCCTTTCAAGAAATCAAGACATTCTTAACATCCCCCCCGTTGTTGAGTGGGCCAATAGAAGGGAAAACCCTATACCTTTACTTATCCACCACGGAGGAAATAGTGGCAGCAGTATTTATAAGAGAGGAAGATAGTGAACAGTTGCCCATCTATTACATCAGTAAAGTGCTACATGAAGCTGAGCTTAATTACCCAAGATTATAAAAGTTAGCCTTTGCACTGTTAATAGCAACGCAAAAACTAAGGCATTACTTTGAGGCACACCCAGTCGTAGTCAGAACAGATAGCCCCTTGAGAAAGGTGTTGAAAAAAGCGGAGGCTTCAGGAAGAATAGCAGAATAGGCGATCCACATTGGAAGCTTGGGAATTACTTATTAACCCCGAAAAGCGTTAAAGGCCCAAGTGTTGGCAAATTTTATGGCAAAGATGACACCAGGGGAACCCATAGCCACCAAAGAGTTTTCCCCATGGAAACTAATTGTAGATGGTGCAGTCTGCTCAGCAAGAGCAGGTATCGGTATCTTAATCAAAGGACAGACAAGAAAGAAATCAAATATGCAGCTAGAATAGGGTTCGCCACTTCCAATAATGTGGCTGTATATGAAGCCCCCATCCTAGGGTTACAAATCACCCTGGAAATAGGCATCACAGATCTGGAAATTTATAGTGACTCACAGCTGGTTGTGAACCAGGTCTCGGGCGCTTTCCAAGCAAATGAAGATATGACTAAGTACGTCTCCATGGTAAAGCAACTAATCACAAAAGGAGAAAAAAGGAACGATGGCCAGTGGCGAATATTGCAAATCCCTAGAACAAAAAATCAGGGGGCTAATAGCATTGCAAAGATGGCAGCAGAGGGAATGGCGATCCCTAATGTACTGATCGAAGAGATAAAATCCCCTAGTATCGCCAAGGTCAATATCCTGCCAGTTGAAGACAATAGAGGATGGACGGAACCTATTATCCAATATTTGAAAAATGGCACCCTACCAAATAATCCAAAGGAATCAAGAAGGTTAATGAGGAAAGTTGCCGAATATGCTTATAAGGAAGGGGAACTGAGAAAGAAGTCCAAAAGCCAACCTTGGCTCAAATGCATGAGTGAAACTGAAGCAGATTATATGTTAAGAGAAATTCACGAAGGAATAGGAGCCGCCTATGAAGGTGCTAATGTGCTCGCCAGAAAGGTGATCATGAGAGGATACTATTGGCCCACCATAAAAAGGGGTACTAAGAATTTGGTGTCCAAATGTGAGGCATGCCAATATCACACCAACATACATCATAAGCCAGCAGAAAACATGACCCCAATAGGAAGTGAATGGCCATTTGCCCAATGGGGGATGGACATCCTTGGACTATTTCCCATAGCCAAAGCACAAAAGAAATTCTTGATAGTGGCGATTGATCACTTTACTAAGTGGATTGAAGCAGAAGCAGTCCCTACAATTACATCACAAAGGGTCCAGGACTTCTTTTTCAAAGAGGTTATTGCAGATTTGGGATCCCCCATACTCTCATTATGGACAATGGCACACAGTTCGCCTCTCAATCATTTAGAAACTTCTGTGAGGCTTTTCAAATTGAACAAAAGTTTTCCTCAGTCCATCATCTTCAAACTAATGGACAAGTAGAGTCAGCTAACAGGATCATTCTTCAAGGACTTAAGAAGAGACTGGAACAGGAAAAAACCAGCTTGGTAGATCATCTAGTCAATGTCCTATGGTCCTACAGAACAACTCCAAGGGACCCCACAGGCGAAACCCCATTCGCCCTGTGTTATGGTTCTGAAGCAGAGGTCCTAGTAGAAATTGGGGAAAGGAACTTCAGGACTGAAGAACTTACACCCATCAATGATCAAGAGCTTCGAGTAAACTTAGACCTACTGCTAGAAAGGCAAGAATAAGCATATCTGAGAATGATGGCATGCCAATTAAAAATGGCACAGTTTTATAATAGGCGAGTCCGAGAAAGGAAATTTGAAGAAGGGGAGCTGGTCCTTAGAAAGAGTGAAGTGTCCAAATAAGAAACTGGCAAACTACATGCTAATTGGGAAGGTCCTTATCAAATAGCCAAAGTCATTGGCAAAGGTGCTTTCAAGCTTAAAACACTCGTAGGAGAGGAAATCCCCAGATCATGGAATGTGGAGCACCTCAGAAAATTTCACTAATAAAAAGACCTTGCAATAGCTAAGGCAAGTCGATATCCCTTATAGAAGTTGGGACAACAAAACCTCTAATAGCAACTGAGGTATCTATTTATTTTCATTTAAGTTTTTTCTTTTTTTTTAAATAAACAAGCAAATGTAAGGCGAAGGGGAGCCTAACTTAAATCCTCTAGAAGCTTAATAAAGTTATCATTTGCTAAAAATTTAGCTTGATACAAATTAAAACATAAAGACCTTTTACAATAAAGGCAATTATCAAAATAAGGTGATCTCTTATTAAGAGACGACTTACAGGCAAATGCCATACTAAAGACCTCTCATATCGAGGCATAATAAACCCTATGTGGAAACAAAAGACCTTAAAAAACTAAGGCAAATACAAAGACCTTTCACGATAAAGGCAATCATCAGCTGAAGGCGACCTCTTATTAAGGGGCGACCTAAAAACAAATCTTACTAAGACCTCCAAGGTAGAGGCACATTCAATCTCATAAGAGAAGAAAAGACCTTAAAGTACTAAGGCAAACAAAGACCTTAGGATTATCTATAGGCAGTTTGTTATACTGAATAACTAAGGTGATTTTCAATTTCTATTATACGTGATAAAAGCATAAGGAAGATTGATACAATTCAAGGAGGATGAATGAATAGCCATTTAATAACGACCCTAAGAATATTTAAAGGGCATATTCTAAGTAGAACTAAGGGGTTAATAAAGAAATCCAAGGGCGATGCATAGCGAACAGCAGTGTATTACAATAAAGAAAAAAAATCGAGTGGAGCATAACACAAATAATTAAAGAAAAAGGCAAGGTGAATGAAGAAAAATATAATTAAACCGAAAAGCTGCTTGAGTACTTTACAAAGTAAAATAAATAGAAATTGTTCAAAGAGGATAAGGAAAATAAATACAAGGATGATCACTCATCCATTTTATCCTCATCAGGAAAGACCGAATCCATAAAGGAGAAGTCAAAGTTAGGAAATTATTGTTTAGCAGCACCACTAAGCTTCACCTGATATTTGATAAGGGTTCCACCAACGGAGCACTTTAAAAAGTCTAATTCAGCCGCTTTCGAACGTAGAAGGGCGCTCTCACCTTTCAGCTGAATGATTCTAGTCTGCAAAGGTTCATTGTTCGCCTTCAAGTCAGCGTTCTCTTTTTCTAGTTGGTCCACCTTCTCAGTTAGTGTTTGAAGTTTTGTTTCGAGATCATCTTTCTCTTTGTTGAACTTCTCCTTAGTACGTTTGGTCTTGTCCTGTTCCTTCTTCAGCTCAGCCTCCACCCCAGCAGTCGCCTCATCCACTACGGACTTGACTTGAGCTTGCACATCTTTCATTGCTCTCTTGTTGGCTGAATGCTTCGCCTGATATTTATATTTCATCGTTCAAACAAGGTTCAGCCTCTGAAAAGGATACATAAGAAAAAGTTGGCCAGATAGAATATATAAAGTAAAGAAGAAGAAGACATAACATATGACAAAGAAACTTACTAAGAGCATGTGCTCCTGAACTTGTAAAGAGTGCGAGTTGTGTGTCCGTCCTAAAAGACCTTCCATATCAGCAGGAAGGCTTATTTCCCTGCTGATCAGGGCAGCAACTCGATTATCTTTAACGGTGGGATTCCCCAGCTCGTCCACCCATCCCTGGGCATAAGTACTCACATCAGCAAGCTCATCCTCAGAGCTAAAGGACCCATCATTAATGGTCTCCAGCAGCTGAGAATGAGTCCTTTTAGGCGCAGCTGCTGCCTTTAGCCTAGCTTTGACTAATCTTTTTCTCTTCCGAGTCACCTCGGAAGGTTACTTCTAGAGAGCTTCAGGGATAGTGGACTCCAAAGGAGGAGTTGGTGCAGCAGCAGCAGTTGTCTCCACTCCTTATGGGGGGGAAGTTGAGGGGTTCACCCCTGTCTTTGTAGCTCCTGCTACGGCCATCATAGCAGCATAGTTGATTCTCAACATCTATATAAGAATAAATAAAATAAAATATAAGTAAAAGGGAGAAAAGGATAAATACCATTAGATAGTGTGTGGCTGGGTTCTCCAGCTTCAGCTCCTATGTCAGTTTCCTCCTCTTCTAAATCTACCAATCGAGGACCGGAGGGTCTGGTTTTAGGAATATAATCCTCCCCATAAAGGTGTTTTTTCAGAAGGGTCTCCAGATGAATATTAGACTGTTCGCCTAAATATTGAGCAACCTCCATAGAGGCGCTGTCTAATGTCCTCACTCGTTTAGGTTTTATGAGGGAGGCAAACCAGCTGTTTGGGATCTTACCCCACCCTGTTTCACAGGTTACTATATAAAAAATTATCCCTCTACCCTTTCAAATGGTTTTTGAGACCCTCAAATCTTTTCTTAATCGCCTGAAATGTGACGTACTCAGAGGTTCCTACTCTCCACCACGCTATATGCATTTAGGAAGATTTTGGGTGTAAGGCTGTAGCCTTTTGGTTGGCATAAAATTGAGGTGGCAGTGAAGAGTTTATAGGCGTTGGGATGAAGGCGAAATAAAGGACATTGTATGTTTTCCAAAAATTTTTGGAAAGAAGGGTCTAGGGGGAACCTAAGGTCACTCACTATCAATTCCTTATAAACTATTTGTTCATTAGGACTTAAGGATTGGTTGGCAAAACTACCCTCCTTGGGTAATCTCACTATGTAACCATCTAGGAGTCCGCCATACCTAATGGTAAAAAGGTCTAAGTCGGATTCTATCAATCTAGCAGGGTGAATGTCCATAGTGTCTTTAGGCTATTTAAGGGCCATGTGTTTTATTTTAAAGCTTGGAGGAGGAAGAGGTTGAGGGGCGACTCCTACAGTACTATTGCTACAACTAGACGACTCAGTCTCACTGTCTGAGGGGTTGTAAGGTTTATCGTCTAATGGTAAGAAGGGGCAAACTATCTTTAAAGGTTTGGGGTTTAAAGTGCTGGAAGCGTTTTGAGGTGTTGAAGTGTTAGCCTGAGGGTTTGGCCTTGGGCGGTTGGGTTGGTTGACACCATTTGATGAATCAAAAGATAATGAGATAACAGAAGGTCTGGTTCGGGGGGTAGGTGTGGATGATGAAAAGGTTGATATGTAAAAGGAGGGGATCACCATGAACAACCTAAGTCCTACCTAGAAAAGTCCCAAACAATTATCAGAAAAAAGAGAACTAATAGTTATTACAGACAGCACAAACAATAGATACATTCCAGACCAAACATATTTCAGGCAAACATTTTGCTAGGGCACATGAACAGATTCCTATAGGAAGGACAGTTGAACGGGTGTAAATAGACATCAATGGATAATAATGACAAACAACTATGGCAGACAATATATTTAGATGCAAATATTAATTCTTATCATCAACCAAGTCTTAGAAAATATCAAAAACGCACATGGCATCAATATACATAGATTAATCGGGTTTGAATGAAAATGGAAAACATTAAAGAAGAGCAAACTTATGGTAGTTGAAGGAGCGTTTTGGCTGGCTCTGTAAATGGCTTGCCGGTAAAGGTCGAAACGTCGGTGCAAGTATGAAGTTATGGTGGCCGGAGTGATGGAGGTCAGATGAATATCATTGACGGCAGAAAAAGCTTGGATATTTTGAACAGAGAGACAAAGTAAAAGAGGCTTTTGAATTGTTTATGGTATATAAGAAGAGGGAAAGTGAAGAGTTTCATCTAGGAAACTGAAATGATGTGACTGCTTAGTGGGACACGTGTCAGCAGGAACTGTTTGGCATTTATGACCACTTTCAGTATTCTCTGACACTCACCATATAACAGTAATCTTCTAAGAGAAACGTGTCCCATGGAGGTGATTCTCATCAAATCTCGATGCCAAAGGGTTCGCCTTTGTTCAAAAGAGACGTTACCGTAAGATGGTTCGCCAAAGCGTGAAATCACCCTCAAGCTAAGTCTTTGACATAGCACTGTTGGGGGGGGGGGGGGGGACTTGTGATACGAATCACTACCATAGGCCCAAAAGGCCTGGAGGGCCCATTGCGTGCCAGGCTCATGTTAGCCCATTACATGTCCTTACACCTTGAATCCTAAGTCAAGGGGGACTCTCTCATACCAAAGGGGGTTCTTAACCCTAGGGGGATTCTGACTTATACAGAAAAGGAGGACTCCTAAGCCTATTAGGACAAGGATTCCTAGGCGTAAAAGTATTGTTCCTACTACTATATAAACCCCTGCATCTCATTCACATACATTCATAACTCTCCAGAAAATATCTCTAACTTAAGCATCAGAGTCAGACCCCGGGGACCACCCCAAGTCTGCCCCTGTTTTGCAGGTTCTGGGACTTAGCACAGCTCAGGCGATACCTAGGCAAGGGGAACGCCCTGAACGTTTCAATAATAATAACACATACTTTGGTCATGGATATCGAGTTGCGAGGCAATGCGCCAGAAACCTAAATGATTATATATGATATCGCTAAATGGTTCTTTTTCAATGAACGTTTCATTGACCTAGATCTATGATTGGAGAAAACTCCCTCCAGCTATTGTTTTAAAATTTCAGAAACGTATCTGACATCAAAACTTTCAGAAAACAACATGAAATGTTTACCTGGATTGTCAAATATCCAATTTAATTCTTATCAAATATTATATTTAATTTTTGTAAATATTTTTTTAGTCCTTAATTTTTTTTAAAAAAATTAATTAAAAGGGTCAAAGAAATATTTTTAAAAAAGTTTTAGGGACTAAAAATATATTTTCCAAGGTTCAAACATAATATTTAACAATGGCTAAGTTGGATATTTTACAATAAATGACAGATGTGCATTTTTCATGCATGCCACATCAACATATATGTGTTTAAAGGTATTGAAATAGACAAGTTGAGATATTTAAATCGTTTCTTGAAAATTTTAGGTGGCTAACATGTTCTTCAGTGCAACTTCAAGTGTTAATTAATATATTTGACCAACATATATATTTATATGTAAATGTATGTGTGTGTTTTTATATATGCATGTATGTGTGGGTCTGTATATATATGTGTGTATGTAAGTTGATTTGTGTGTATATTTGTACTTTGGTATATAATTTGTAGTGATGATAAAAACAATAACAATAATCAAATATAAAATTAAATAATTATATCATAATAATATTATTATTAAATTTAAAATAAAAGTTTTAGTTATATATCATGTGTGTATTTATATATAACAATTAAAAATAAATAATAATAATAATATCGACAATAATAAAAATAATGAGTTTTTTAATTAAGTTTCAAATATTTCATTGATATGATAAATAATATTTTGTTTATATATATAACAAATATTTTGTACAACAAAAATGGAGAGCAACAGATGAGAACTACAAAGTAAAACGTGGTGAGGCTGAGGAAGTACAAGGATTGGTGACCTACTAGGAAATTGTACGATATCTCAAATAAACGATGATTTAAAGGGCTTAAGAATGTTTGTTTTTGAAATAAGGGCTTAAGAATGTTAAGAGGCTAATTAAGGACAGTCAAGATCATTAAATAATTAATTTTTCAAAAAATATTTTTTGAATTTTCAGATAAATTTAATTAGTAAGGGACGTTGAATTCCGTTACTAATCCATTGTTAATTAGCAGTAAGTCAAATTCCCTTACTAATATATTGTTAATTAGGGAGAGATAAAACAATCTGTCGCTAAAAATTTAGCAACGTTAATATTGGTTAGGGACAAAATCCCTAATCCGTCCTTAAGCTATTTAGAAACGAACTAACAACAGAATTTTCCCTTGCTAAACTAAATTCTTTTGTAGTGAATCCTAATAATAGTTTTAGGACTTTAATACACCTGCGAAAGCCATATGGGCACTCTACCCTATGATATTATAAAATAGAGATGGTTAGAAATTGAACTTTGGACCTTTCGATTATAGAGGCTCTGATACCATATCAAGAAACCAATATGTCCAAAAACTTAAGCTATTATGTGAGACCTTAAAAATAATTTTTTTGACTATCTAACAATGTTAGGTTAACTATTGTGTTCAATTTAGTTTTACGGTAAGTCTGATTATAGTGTTGTGTTAGTTTAAATTATTATATATAGATAATTTGACATTTTATATATCTATTAATATTAATATCTTACATACATTGTTGGGTAGAAGGTTATCAACCTCTAATATTTTATAATAAATACTTAGATTAAAAAAATATTGGTATTACAATGGTTGAAAATGAACTAAATGTGCAGGATTAGTTTTGAGGTCCAAATAATTGTTTAGACTGTGAAGTTCAAGCTAATGGACCAAAAGATAAGTTGTATGGAGCTGTTTTTCAATGTATTTCTATAGTAATATTGTAGATGCTTTAAGAGAAACTAATACAATTTTAGAAGTCTACATGTGTTATTTTCTCATGCATTTTAAATGGTTTTATGAGTCATTAAATAGGACAAATATATGCATGATGTCATACTAATTCTAGAAACTGACTACATGACAAAAATGATTAGGGAATTTCTGGATTTTAGGAACCTTGTGTTGTTGCATTTCTGACCATACTGTTGATATGTCCTCTTGTCTATGGTCTTCCAATGATTAGAGAAAAATGGTGACAGTGCTTTATGTCGTTTAGGGCAACATTGCTAGAAGTACTAGAGTACACTATATAATGATCCTTTTTTGACTCACTTATTAAAGAGAATAAAGCATTTTTAGAGAGAGACAAACATGAGCTAATTTCTGAAGCGTTTTCATAGAGCATGAAAATGATTTTAAACTTAATTCATTATTGATCTTTTCTCAATTTATCAATAGGTATTGTAATATGGGAATGGAGAGATATTATTGAAATCTTTGTATCGCTTATAGGTGTGTAATAACTTGTTAATCTTGTGGCTAGTATAGTTATAGAAGCTATTGAAAATCTAGGTAGTTATTATAGCTAAAAGCTGGGTAAAGCTTAGGGATGTATACCAAAGATTATCTCTTAGCTTGCAAAAAAGAATAGTGGATTTGCTTATTTCTAAGGTGAGGAGCCTTAGGAAGTGAATGTAGACCTTAGTCGGACCATTATAAATTGTTGGTGTTCCACTTTCTCAATTCCCCTTACTCAAGTATTTTCATTAAAGATATCTTGTTTGTTGTTTCTTTATCAGCTTAAGAAAAACAATTTTAATGCTTTTAGAACCTTTCCTTTGAATCTTTTAGATGATGAATAATTATGTTTCTACACTTGTTTATTTACAAAATTAGTTTATTTCAATCGGCCTTTAATATTCCCAAAAACTATAAAAATCTAAAAATGATTTTCAAGCTAAGCTTGCTCATTAGCTTCATGGTTTTTTGTTAGCCTGCGTTTTTTTTATTCCATGATATTTGTTTAAAAATTATCATATATTCAATTCGCCTTCTTTTGAGTACTCTTAGTGGAACCAACACACACACATTTCTCTCACGTTTTGTATTCTATATTTTATAGAAATATTATTTCCTAATGTTTGTTTTGTGTTATTTTCTATACTATATAGGGCTAAATTGAATGAGTCAAGAGATGTTACTATATAAGAAATTAGCACAAGTGGTGGGCATGAGTCATGAGATGTTAACTATATAAGAAATTACCGTTAGTGATAGTGTGAACCAATCAATCAATTCATGACTTCTATTTACAAATCAAAACCTAACCTATATGCTAAACTAAAAAATTTCAAAAACGATTAATCGTTAAATTAATTAATTGTGTTTAGCAATTTGATTTTTTAATGACTAATGTTTTTAACTATTTTACATTCCTCTAAAAACCATTACCGGCTAGCTATTTTCTTTTTTTTTCTTTTTTAACCATAAAAATAAAATATTATGCAGTATGTAACCATAAAAAACATAAAAAAAAATGAAAATAAAAACATAACAAACAATCACAAATATATTAAAAACAATTTGAAATAAATTATACAAGTGGTGGAGAATTTTTATGTCATAAGCACTCTCTCGAATGATTTAAAAAGTTCTTACACAGTACTCATCTCGAAAAATACAGGCTGCACTTCTTTAAAGAATTTTAGACCTATTGCTCTTATTCGTGGGGTATATAAAATTCTCTCAAAGACTCTTTCTTTTAGTTTGAAGAATGTTATCAGCTCTATTGTTTCAGAATCTTAGTTTTTTTTATTCGGGGAAGGAGAATGCATGATTGTGCTTTTCTTGCTTCAAAGGTTGTCTGCTCTCTCCATCATGCTAGGAAGCCTTCTTTTCTTTTAAAATTAGACTTCCCCAAAGCCTTTGATTGTGTAGCTTGAAAGTATCTGTAACATCCTCAAGTTTAATTATACATATTAGTAGTTAATTGGCATCATTAGTATGTTTAATTTTGTTAATTGTGGTTTATTCATTGATGATTATGTGTAGGAGGGGTGTAATTGAAAGAAATAATAGTTGGAGGTAG
>CANYLF011870774.1:0-10323 GCA_948193215.1 Bocquillonia castaneifolia | reverse complement strand
TCCTACAAAACAAAAATACTTAAGCCCAACAATAAAAATCCTAAAAAAATTACTAAAAACAATTAAAATAAACTAAACTAAAACACTAAACAACCTAATTAACATAATAAACAAGCCCAAATAAGTGTTCTAAAAACACTTATCAATCATATATGTTTAAATTGTCGCAAATTTTTTCTTCAATTGTTTCACTACTCATTTTTTCTGTATTTTATATATGTAATTTAAAATTGATCTAGCTAATCCTATTCTGTATTCGCTTTCATAACATGTGCAAAAATCTTCTACTTGTGAACTTTGTGTTTCATCATGTTCTAAATCTTCTTCTATTGTACTGTGTAATTTGTTGTGAGATTCTATTTCTGTTGTTATTATTTTGTTTAATCCTTCTTCTATTGTGTCTCTTGTTTTATTATTTGATAAATCAACATAAGTAATAGAATTTAAAAATTCTTTTACATTAATATTATATTGTGGTCTGTTATTCATTGTGGTGGATAAAAAGGTAATAAACTCTGAGGTATTTGATGATATGGATGTCTATCTGCATATAACATTAATATCCAAAAATGTACTATTACTTTTAATATTTTTAAAAGCATGTTTTGTCTTGCTACTGTTCTAGATATAGGGTATTCACATAATTCGCATATTTCTCCTTCATTTTCTTCTGTGTGAATTCTTATGTGGTTGTTATATATTAAGTCAAGTTCTATGTTTAAAAGAGATTCAAATCTATAAAGTTGATACATGTTTGTTAAGTCTATGTTTCTAATATTAAAAGCTACTAATGCTATGTCATTATTTGTGTTCATGTTTTCTGCTATTCTATGTAACATTCCTTTTGTATTTCTATATATGTTTTCATCATCATTATTATTATTATTGTTATTATTATTATTATTATTATTATTATTATTATTTCTATTATTCCTGTTCATCTTTAATATTTGAAATTAAAATTGAAAGTTTTTATGAATTTTTAAAGTTCTAGAACTGTTTCAAGACGTTTGAAGATTATTGTAATTATAAACACTTACCTATCTTTGATATCTTCAATCATCCTTTCTTTTTATTCTTTATATTATCATAAAGAGATTTTTCTCATCAATCTTCCCACATCAGCCACCCTTTATCAATGGGTATTACGCCGGAAAATGGTACTACATGCCCGTTGAAGATCTCTTGATGATTTTTAAAAGAATATTTCAGAAAAGAAAAGAAGAAGATATAAAAGATAATTATTTGTTTATTAATACATAATCACGTCTTTTACAGTTCTAGAGTATGTTACTACTCCATAGAAAGAAAAATAAAAACACACTTTAATTATACAAACAAACTATAGTATAAAACTATGAACAAACAAACTATGAACAAGATGAGATGTTCTTACAAATAGAAATGAGAGGTTTGTAAGAGAGTCTGAAGGCGGTTTTGAGAGGTTCCTATATGAGGCAACTCAAATGCTATTCAGAGGTCGTTATGAATAAATGAGTTTCTCTTCTATTTATACTATAGGTTATAGAAAGCGTGTAGAAAATATGTGGACGAGAATTGAGATATCTGTCAATCATTTGTGGCTTGCTTTTTATTTGTGCGACTTTAACTGATTCTTTGCTGAGTGATCTTCCTTTTGTCAGATAAGTTGCTGTAGCTATTGACTTTATCTACTATTGCTGAGAATCTTTGTTGAAGTGGATCTACTTTTTCTTCTGTTGAGTGTGGCATCTGTCTACTTTATCTGCTTGGGTCATTGTCATTATCTATTGAGAATCTTTATCTACTAATTATCTTTCTTTTTGTTAATTGATTTGTGGTCCATACTTTAGATTAGCTGCGGCCTTTTAAAAGATGCCTCTGAGCTGTAAAACTGTTGATGCAGACTATTATTCTTTTAAATCTTCTTCTTCTTCTTCTTTCTGCTTGAGTTCATATTCTCTTGCATCTTCAAGATATTTTTGATTTTTTGTTGGGATTTGGAAAGGAATATGCTGAATATCTTCCCAAAAAATTTATGATAAAAATATTTTTATTCTGTCATTTTGGTAAATAAGGTGATAATCAGGATATAATGTAGAAAAAAGGTCTTGTGTTTGTACTAGGGCTCTGTATTTGTTAATTTGTTCATGGATGTCTAAGGGGCATTCCCATGGTTCAATCATTTCTTTAGGGAATTTAAAGAAAGAGTTGTCTGCTGAAGATATATATATATGATATAATTTGGTGTAGGGGGGTCTGTATCTGGCTCTTGAATTGATGTTTGTATTTCTAAGCATAAATTTTGTTTAATATGTTTATATATATATCTAATACAATCTCCTATTGGAGGATTAAAATAACCTGCTTGTTCTTCTGAGGAAAATAAAACTTTATTTAAGACTCCTGTTTCTAGACACCATTGTACATCTGGTTCTATAACTCCAAAAGGCTTAGAATATTGTAATCCTTTAGTTTGTACTAAACTAGAAAACTCTGCTAATATAATATCAACCTTAAAAAATCTAACATTAGACTGACAGGGACAATCATAAGTACTACTAGAGACTTGTTTACAAAAATTAGTTTGTCTACATGTTCTTCTATTAGACTGTGATTTATATAAATCTATAGACAAAATTCTACATCCCCTAATAGGATCTTGAGCTTGTATCCTAAGAAGTAAATATTTTTGAGTGTCAATTATTTTGTCTAAATTTATCTCATATTTCCAACTATTATATGCCTTATTACGTAATCTATCTAAAGTTATGTATTCTTTGTCTGTTTCTGAGCGGACTATTTTAGCTTGAAAAGAAAATTCCATTATATCTACAGACTCATGTACATAATAACTAGGTCCTAACCTACTTTTAGCAAACTGTTTAGCTGCTAAGAGATCATAAAAACCTTTAAATCCAGGGGTTTCATCATAATTCATTAAGCTGAATTTGATTTCTTCCCATGTTTTGAAAATTCCTTTTTTAAGACCTCTATAAACTACAAAATAATTAAATTTATTAAAAAGTCTGTTTTCTATTTCAGCAAAATAATAAGATAAACTTTCTAAAACAAAAGGTTTTGACTTTAAATCCATGTTCCAGAGATTGTCTAAAAGGCATTGTTGAAACATATCTAAGGGGTTTTGACTCCTATATTTTTTATTTAAAATCCAAGAATTTACTAACTTTATATTTCCAAAGGTTAAATAAGAAAAACTATTATTTTGAGAAGGAATATTATTAGTAGTTTTTGTAATACTATTGATGTCCGAAGCATTTTTAAAAGTATTATTAATATCAACAAGTGTTTCATGATATCCTGTATACTCTGTTCTTACAGGAGATAAATGTCTGATAATACGCTTGTCAACCTTTATTTGTTGGGATGATGAAGCTAATTGTTGAGGTATGTAGTTTGTGTTTATTGGTTGTCTGGGTATGAATGTTTCTGATGGAGATTGTGTATGAGGATAAAAAGGTCTTTGTTGAGTGTTATGAGGATGTTCAAATGCATGAAATGGTGCAGCATGCATAGGATATTGTGGTCTATATTGTGGATAAAATTGTCGATCTGATGTTGACTATCCATGTCTACAAAACTCTGTAAACAAAACAAATGATCAGGCCTTTTTATTTACATCTGTAATCCTACTAAGAAAATCAGCAATATGATTTTTATTTCCTTTAATATGTTCAAATCTAATTTTAACACCTGTATTTATTAATTCTGTTTTAAAATTTACCCATATATTCATTACTCTTTTACTATTTTCTCTTTCATATTTAAAATATTGTACTATGGCTTCACAATCTGTTCTAATTAAAGTTTCTACTTTATGTAAAAGATATAATTGAAAACTTTTAACTACATAAATTACAGCTAGCAATTCATAATCTAAACTACTCGTACCTTTTTCATTGTATTTACCACTACTATATCTACATATTTCTTCTGTGTTTTTTGGGGCATATTTATCTGGTTTTCTTATTAAAACTGCTCCCCAACCTTTTTCACTTCCATCTGTCTCAATTATTAAATAGTCTGTATCTAAGGGTAATTTTAATTCTGGTAAATTTTTAACTATTTGTTTTAATTCTTGTACTAACTTTATATCTTCATTATTAAAATATCTTTGTCCTTTTGTTCCTGTTTTACTATACAAAGGTCCTGTATATTTACTTAAATTGTTTATATAAGGTCTAGCATAATTTACTAATCCTAAAAATGTCTGTAATAATTTTAATTCTTCTAATTTATCAGGCATATCTAATATTTTTTGAGCTACATGTGGTTGTAGCTTAATTTTACCATTTCCTATTTCACTTCCTAAAAATTTTATATTATATTTAAATAACTCCATTTTCTTTTTGCTTATAATTAAACCTTTTTCTTCTATTTCCTTTAATACTATCATTAAATGTTCTAAATGTTCCTTTTTTGTTTTACTAAAAATTAAAATATCATCTATATATGTTGCTACAAATTTATAATATTTATTGAATATTTTATCCATCATTTTTTGAAATGTAGCAGGAGCATTTTTTTAATCCAAAAGGCATTACTAACCATTCAAAATGTCCTATATTTTCAGGGCATGTGAAAGCTGTATAAGGTATGCTTTTCTCATTCATCCTTATTTGCCAAAAACCTGATTTTAAATCAATCTTACTAAAATAATTACTATTTTGTATTCTATTTAGTAAAACATCTTTTCTTGGTATTTTATATGCATCTTCTACTGTATTATCATTTAATCTTTTATAATTAATAACCATCCTACTTTTTCCTCTAACTATTTCACTATGTTTTCTTACTATAAATGCTGCTGATCTATGTGGACTATCAGAATGTTTAATAACATTTAATTCTATCAATTCTTTTATATGCATATTAAATTCATCAAGGTCAGCATTACTTGTCTTAATTCCTTTTGTAGAGATTTTTAAATCTGGATTAAAAATTTCTAAAGTACATTCTGTATTATGTTTATGTGAATATTTTGTTGGATCTTCTCCTATTATTCCTATTTTTTCTAAATAATCTAAATATGATTGTAATTGTTCTGGTAAGTCTATTCTATTTGGTAATATATTAATATATTCAGAATTTTTTATTTCTTCATGTATTTCAAACTCTAATTGATCTAATTCTAATTCATCTTCATTTTCATTAAATTTTTCTTCTGTTTTTGTACTACATAAACATTTTCCTTTTATTGTTTTATTACAATTTTCATCTAAAGATATTTTTACTTTATGTCTTTCTTTTATGTAATCTGGTTGATTTGGTGTTAAAGCTGAATGTTTAAAAAAGTGTATAAAATCTCTTGTAATTGTTACTCCTCCATTATGTTGAAATAAAAAACTTAATCCTATAAAGAAAGGTATTCCTGTTTTTGTCATATCTCTAACTAAAACTTCATGAATGTTATAATAATCACTATATGTTTCACAATTTGTTAAAAAGGCTACTTTAACATGTTCTAATTTTTCATTATAAACAAACTCTGTTCCATCCTTTTGTCTTCCTATTATCTGTGGCATAGGTTTAATTAGATGAGGAGGTGCTAATTGTTTTTCTAATATTACACTACTGCATCCAGAATCCAAAAAGCCAATTGTTTCTATAACATGCTTACCAATTTTTAATTTACACTTCATATTTATACTTTTTAATATTTTATTGTCATTGCATACTTGTACTAAAGTATCTTGAAATTGTTCGTTTTCTGTAACTAAATTATAATTTTTATTACTAGATTCAGCTGTATTTTCTATATTTGTTGTAAATAATGGTTCTTGTATTTTTATACCTTGTGTTATTATTTTTTCTTTTTGCTTTTCTTCTTTATTGGTTAAAGTTTGTTGATCTTTCCATGTTTCTAAAACTAATATTCTAGCTTCTACAGATCTTAATCTTTGAATTATGCTATGATTTTCTTGTTTAATTTGTTTGTTTTGATCATTGTTTACCAAATTTATATTTAACATTTTATTTATACATTCTAAACAACCTTCAATAGCACAAATATTGCATCTAGCTCTATTTTTTAATATAGGGTACCATTTACATATATAACATTGTCTATTATTATTTCCTGAATTTACTATCCATTTATGTTCATTATTTTCACATTGTTTTTCTATTCTAAACATGTAATTTAAAATTTCTACTGGGAATTCTGTTCCATCAGAATCTGAATCTTGTTCTTGTCTATAATCTGTTATACTAACTATACTATATATTGATTCTGTTTCACTTATATCTTCATCTATATGTATGTAATCTTCATTTGTTGATTGTACTAATATTGCTTCCATTGAATGCATATTTAATTTCTTTGGACATTGTGGTGATAAATGTTCTGGTGAACCACATGTATAACATTTTAATTTTGATTTATATGTTCTATTTGGTCTATATTTTCTAACATTTCTTTGTGGATCTAAATTATATTTTCTTCTATTACTTTTCCTAGTATAATATCCTTTCTTATTTGGTTTTCTATATTGTTTATTTCTATAATGTTTATATCCTCTTTGTCTATCTTGTTATTTGTAATCTATAAGTCCATATTGTTGAGATGTATATATAGAATTACAAAATGAATAATCTCCTTTCTTTAATTGTTGTTGAACTTGTATATTTGTACACTTTTCTTTTAAAATATTTAATATAAATTTAATCCTAGTTGCAATATTAACATGGCTTTGTGATATATCACCTATTGAATCTTTCCATCTTCTTGTAATTTCTGTTCCTAAGGGATCTGGTAATTGTTCAAAAAGTCTGTCACCAAAGGTTTGATCAAACATGTTTCCACTTATTGTTGTATAATAAAAATATTCTTGTAAGAAAGGTTTTATGTATTTCCAATTTCCTAAGTATAATTGAGCTAATGATCTTACTGCTTCTAATTGTAACCATGTCTGTCCACTATTTGGGTCTGATGCTGTCATTAATTGTGATATTTTATTTACGAAATTATAAGGGTTTGGTCCTTTATTTAACATTTCTACATATTCTGCATTATAAGTTATCTTATAAGCTTCCCAAGCTGCTTTTACCGTTTCTCCTAAAAATGTTTCTAAATATTGATACATTTCATTTGAATTGTGATTAAAATCATGTTGATAATATTCTTGTATAACTACATTTTTCCTAATGTCTATTATACTATCCCATGTTTGTGGATCATAAGAACTTAAATTTAAAATTTTATTATTTATGAATTGTATAGGTTTTTCTAAAGGATAAGGTTTACCCCTACTTTTAATTCGATAAGGTATAATTTCTTTTGTTGGATATCCTACTTGTTGTCTAAGTAGATTTCCTGAAACATAACTCTTCTCTCCTTTTGTACCTAACATTTGTGATGGATTATATATTTTATAAGGATCATATTGTGATAACTTATTAGGATGTGGTGGATCATTCATTTCTTGATCCGGTAAATTTAAATCTATACTGTCTAAATCTTTAAGCAATTGATCTATATTATCTTCTTCTTCATTATAATTATTTATTATATTTTCATTTTCTGTTATTTGTATGAGATGCTGTAATTGTTCTAACTCATCTATAAAATTTTTATTTAATATATTTATTTCTAAATCTTTCATTTCATTACCTATTTGTTCTTTACTTAATATATTAAAATTTTGTAAGCCTAATATGCTAAAATCTATTTCCATTATGGAATTGTATTTTCACTAGATTCTGTTTCTGTATTTACTTGTAGATTTCCTAACTTATAATCTAAAAATCTTACATTTGTGTTACCATGTATATCTCTATATGATACTGAGTTTCTTGGTATAAGTTGGGCTTTATTTTCTTCATAAAATTTATCTAAGTTCCATTCTAAACCAGCTAATTTTTCTGATCCTATTTGTGTTGGTAAACTAAATTTTATACCTTTACCAGTTATAATTTTTATTAAATCATCTATTTGTACTTTATAATTACTAAAACTTTTTGTTGTGGCTTTCCCTAAAAAAGATATATTTAATACTAAATTTTCTCCACTAAATTCTTCAAATCCTCTAGTTTGTATTCCTAATTGTATACTATTTATTTCTTCTAAAGTTAAAAATATATTTGGGCAACAATAAAATATACCTCCACCATTATTCATGTCTACTTCCATTAAGGCTATTTTTCCTTTAATTGTATCAGTCCATCTTTTATCATATAATAATGCTAACACTTTAGTTCCTGTTCTTTTTCTAAATAATCCTTTTACAGCTATTACTATACATCCTATGTGTATTAATTTATATTGTTTGTTTTTTAATTTCTATACTGTTTCTTTGGATATTATATTTGTACTAATTGCTTGTCCATCTACACAACTAACTGTTTCTTCTATATTAGCTCCTACTAATCCTGTTTTTATTAAGCTTTTATTGTTATATAGAATTTCAGGTTTTAAACTAGGTATTCCATCTTTAATAAACAAATCATAATTTTTATCATCTATTTCAACTACTTCTTCTAATTTTAAAGGTTCTTTGTCTTTTTTACTTGTTAATCGTTGAAAAATACTATCTCTTGTATTGCTATCTTGTGATAATACTCTACTTGTTCCAGTAAAAGGTATTGTTCTATTTGTAGTTCTGGTTGTAGTCATTATTCTGTATATATAAATCTATTACTCTGCTTATTTTTCTTTTTTTATTAAACCAGACTCAATTGAAATCTTTCCTAACTGTTCTGTTATATTTGCTAATTTAGATGTATCCTGAGAAAATATGAGATCTTTTAACTGTTGTTGTTCTGATCTTATGTTAACTAAATCATGATGAAGTTCTATTAACATTTGTATTATAAGATTATTTTGTCCTATTATAATGGTATCTTGTTTGTTTACAGAAGTTGTTTCATTAAACCCTGCATCTATTTTTGGATTTTTATCATATAAAGCTACTCTAGATTTACACAAAATGTAGAATAAATCAGTTTCACTCATTTTATATTCCTCTTATATCTCTATTTATTATTTCACTTAGTGTTTTAATATCTCCTAGTATTTTATCTAGATTTTTTATCCCAACAATTATATTTAAAATTTCTTGTTGTATTTTGTCTAATTTTAATAATATATCACTTGCCATAATATTATTATTTGCGCTATTAATTTGTTCTTCTATTTTATTTATTTTTTCTAATAATATATTTTGTGTTTTATTTATGTAATCTAAGTTTTCTGATTGATTTATTTTATTCATTATCTATTAATAAATTTTCTACACATAATAAATTTATACCTTGTATAGTAATTGCATCTAAATATGACATATCTATATTATCTATTCCTTCTAATACTTTTGTATTTTTATTGTAATAATATATTAAATGTCCTTTATAAACTAACTCTATATGGGATTGTAAATATAATTGTTCATTCATAAGATTTCTGTGTGGTATATATGTTTCATATTCATTTTGATTTGTTATAAAATTTAATATTATTTCTCTATTATTTTCTTCTTCAGATAATCCCATTTTCAAAAATTTGTAAAAATCTATTTTAACTTGTAAATTTCTATTATCTACTTCAAAACTTTTTATCAAATATTTATTTTCTGCACATCTTTCTCATTTCTGCAGAATTTTCATCCTTCTTGTTACGAACCCTAAAAAAATTAGAAGAGCTAAAATTGAAAGGGGAAAACTCCTAAAAAATATATTAATAAGCAACGAAACTATAAAAATTCTCCAAAAACACCAAATTGGCGGTTACTTTCGGGAATCCCATCATGTATAAAAAACAAGGCCTCCTAAGCAGGGAAAAGTAGGTGTTCGTCTAGGTTGCGGTGTCAAAAAATCTAGACGATGTCGTTTATGTATCTGGGTTTTGTGGTCTATCGATTGTATTATCATTATCAAAGTCATGTTGGTAGTCACACAAGTAGTTTCTTTTAGATCTAGAACCCTCCATTTCAAAGAAGCTCTTTTATTCTAGATCTTACCGATTTGCTTTCTCTCTTCGTATTTTAGATCTTAATTATTCTTATTTACAGAGAATAATCTGTTACAGTAGTAGTGGCTTTAACAATATCCGGTTCATTACAAATAATTCTCTCGTGTTTGTTTTATGAGAAAAAAAAATTGTGAGTGCTTCGTCTTCTTCCTCTTATTTTTTCAGGGAATTGTCCAGTAGCCAATGTCCCATTTTATTATAAATTCTCTGGCTGAGTTTGTTTCTTTGGAAAAAGAAACATTTTTTAGATAATATATTTTGACAGCTGAGTGATGACCTTAAATTGACAAGGATGAAAAAGGCTTCTGGGATTGCAGAAAATGAGAATGAAAGTAAGAAAGAAGGAAATCAATAGT
>CANYLF011870409.1:0-13938 GCA_948193215.1 Bocquillonia castaneifolia | reverse complement strand
AAAATTCTTCATATAATAGTTAAGTTATAGTTTATTTACTCCTATTATTGGTTCTAGTGAACTTGACTTTCTAAATATTTCTTGTCATCGAGTTTGATATTGTTCTTCTAGCTGGGCTCCTACTTGAAATATTTGTTCATAGTCCGTTGGAATAGAATCACTCAACAATTGCATGTCTTCCTAAAGAAATTGAAATAAGTACATAATTATAATAAGGGATAATAACATATCCGGTGTCTGAATTTTTTAAAATTTTACAATTTGGTATTTGATTTTTTTATTATAATTTAGTATTTTAACCTGTAAAATAATTATAGCACAGTGTTTTTTACAGGATATCAATAAATTGCCTAAAATATATGACTTTTATAATTTTATACTAAGTTCATATACTTAAAATTTAATTTATTTATTCCTTTTATAATTATTTTATTTTATCTAATTCTCAAACAATTATATTATTTTATTCTATTATTAGCTTTTTTGGTGTTGAAGATCCAAATAATAAAAGTAAAAAAATTTATTTTGGTCCTTAAACTTATTGTTAATCTCCAAATCCGTCAAAAAATATTTTTATGAAATTGAATAATTTTTCTTGAATATATTTTTATTATTCAAAATAAATAAAGCATGAAAAACAAATATAATTTTTTACACCATTAATTTCAATGAAAATTAAATTTAGTATAATTATATATATTATAAGATAGAAATTTATAATATGAATTTTTTAAAAAAATGATTGTGATAAATTTTTCAAAAGATTTTTATAATATATAATAATAAAATTTAATAATTTTATTTGATAATTTTTAAATGTAAATATGATAAAATTATAATATGTTGGTCACTTTTAAATTTTAATACCTACGATAGTTGGCACAACTGGCAAAGGCAATTGGTCGCTTGATGGGGAAAGGCTCACGTCGTGGGTTCGATCCCCACTCTCGCAAGGTACCCGGTTTGTGTGGTCTGGTAGTGAGGCAAATAATCAGACTTCTGTTGGGTGCCGGCACCGGGGTAGGGGATAAGTTTGGGCGAAGCCTGGGATACCACTGTTAGGCAATACCTAGCAAAAAAAATTTTAATATATTATATAATTTAGCATATTAATTTCTATTTTTTTCTAGTTAAAATATTACCCTCATGCACTAAAATTATATATATTAAAAAAATAAAGATACTTAAATTATTAATTTACTAATTTTTTTAGTTGTTAAATTTTAAATGCAATGAAAAATTTAAAATAGAGCAAGTAAATATTATTTATTATTATGGCTTTTATTAATAAAATTAAAGTATAAAAAATCAATTGTATAAAAAAATCAAAATTTTGGATAAATTTGAGGTAAAGATAAGTTTAAGAATCAAACTGCAATTTTATTTCAGTAATAACCTGTGAGAATCTTTATCATAATTATTTTAAAAGTTCCAACACTCAATTGTAATAACAAAAAATTCACACTAAATATGTCATTATCCCTTATAATAATGCTATATAGTTGAACAAATACAAAATTATTAAACTATAATTCTTTGCAAATTTGTATTTCCGGTGCTATATAGTTGAGGGGTTCACCACTAAACTAGGTGAAAAGCTTAAGGCTACGTGAGTTAGTTATGTATTATGATTTATGAGGAGCTGGTGACGTTTTTGCGAAAATCCCTTTTTTTTTTGAATGATTTTAAGCGTTTTTAAGTTTACTGTATTAGTGTTAAAGCAAAAAAATATTTTTACCCAGCGCTTATTTTAGGATCATGTTGCACATAAAATGGGCTTAGGCCTGTAAATATGTAAAAACCCTCAATTTTAACTCGTTGATCTATTTGTAGTTTACAGTCCATATTCAAAGCCCACAACCTATTAACCTATTACTACAACTTAAACAGGTCACCTTTCACCTGTAAGTGACTTATTACTATAGGTAATTGCATGCTACACCAGGTTCATTTAAGAATGACCTTAAAATAAGATTGTGATATATATAATAGTAAGTGAAGGTCGGACCATATTTCTATATCATCAAATAATTAACATGTGAAAATTGATGGACTTAATTTTTTTTTCTTTTTATGAGTTGTTATCAGTTTTTACCTTTTATGTTATATATCAGTATAAAACCCTCGCTCTTGTTAGAAAAAGTGCAATAATAATATAATCCAAATAGAGTGAAAATAACAGAACTCAAATAATGGACAAATAAACTCATAAATATATAAATATAGAATTAAAATAATCGCAAATCTGAAACCTGCACCGTAACATTGGGCTGAAAAGAAATAGCAAATCGGAAGACTGCTGAGGCCTGCAATCGCAGTCTTCTTAAGACAGATTCGCCCTATCCTTGGGTGCTTTGAGAATTCATGAACGTCTGTCTCCTAGGATATAACAACAGCGCCTTTCACCGTAGCACAACGGGAAACAAGCAGGCGAACTCAACACTTGCCTTTTTCTATCACCAGAGTAAAACAGTCCGATGGTGGCAAAAATAACCAGCAAAATAATTTTTTTTTTGTTCTTTCACATGCAGCAGCGGAGAAAATGAAATTTTTCAAGAGAGAGTAAATTTTTTTTTCAGTTGCCAGAGCCGTCTACACTCCGAAAAAAAAAAGAAAAAATTTTCATTTATGTAGGAGAGGAAAAATATTAGGGTTATTAAGAGTGCACAGCAAGTAACTAATAATCTGGAATGTTCCAGTATTTATGTTGAGGAAAAAAAATAATTAATGGGCTAAAATTCGGCAGGTCCACCACGGGCCGGCGTTCGCGTCTCCCACGTGGTGCGGGTGCACCCCTAACCCCGGGTTAGGTGGATTTACACCCCCCCTGTGTGTGCATGAGAGAGCCTTTTGGCTTACACATTTACAAAACAACCAAAGGGTCCAAGCTTATAAACACCTACACATCCTTACTCCTAAGTGATGTGAGAGGTTTGGTTTTTAAGCCCCCTTTTATTTCTCAACAAACTTTCAAGTGACTTACTTTGAGCATCAATTTCTCACACCTTATATTTGCTAATGGTCTCCTTTTGTTTTGTGGTGGTGATTGTTACTCTGTTGAGATTCTTCAAAATGCTTTGAATGCATTTAGAGACTACTCTGGTTTATCTGTAAATCCTTCAAAAAGTCATATTTACTTTTCTGTTGTGTCTTCTAGCATTAAAAGTAAAATTTTGAGAGAGTCCAAGTTTCAGGAAGGGGTCTTACCTGTTAGATACTTAGGCTTGCCTCTAGTAACCGAAAGGCTGACTGCTGAGGACTGTAAACCTCTTATTGCTAAAGTACAGAATAGAATTGGACAATGGAATAATAAATCATTGTATTATGCGGGGAGACTACAATTGATACAATCAATTCTATTAAGCTTTCATGCTTACTGGAGTATGGTAGTCTTGTTACCAAAAAGTGTTACTATGTTAATTGAAAAGATGTGCAGGAACTTTCTTTGGGCAGGAAATGCAATAGAATTCTCCAAGAGTATGGTTGCCTGGCATGCAGTATGTCTTGATAAGAAGGAAGGTGGTCTTAGTATTAAAGAAGTTAGCATTTGGAATCAGGCAGCCATTTGCAAACTGCTTTGGAAGATTATCCAACACACTCCTACTCTCTGGTGTACTTGGATAGAATAGAATAAACTGAAGGGGAAAAGCATTTGGCAAGTTCAACCTAGTGCTAGTTCTAGCTGGATTTGGAGAGGTATTTTAAAAATTTGAGTTTTGCTCAAACCTTACTGTAAGTATGTTATTGGAAATGGTAAGCATACTTCTTTTCTTTATGATTCTTGGATTCAAAATCATGCAATAGCTGATGAAGTGCCAGAAATAACAGCTGGCACGGCCCATATTCATGCAAATGCTAAAGTGAGTGATTTCTAGAGAAATGGGAGATGGAGACTTCCTAGTGTGTGTGATCACAGATTGTAGGTTATCTGGAACCAAATTAGTGAGCTTTCTTTAACTAATGCCCCTGATGTAGTGCTTTGGAATGAAAGCAGGAACTTTTCTATCCATGCTATTTAGAGAAAGATAAAAGCAGTTAGAAGTACTGTACCTTGGTTTTCTCTTGTTTGGTTCAAGCTTCGGATTCCCAGATGTAGCTTTATGCTATGGTTAGCTCTGTAGAAGAAGTTAAGGACCCGTGATAAACTGTATAAATGGCATGTAACTGATTCAGACATTTGCGGTCTCTGTACGCAACATACTGAAACTCTGGATCATTTTCTTTTCTTATGTTCTATAAGTTCTCAGGTGTGGTCCAAATTAGCATCAATAGGCTGTATCCCCAGCAGAATCCAGTCTTGGCAGAGGTTAATTCAATGGTTTTCTAGCAAGGTTAAAGGCAAGAGTCAATATAACAATTTCAGGAAACTTCTCCTCTCTGTTGCAGTTTATTTTATTTGGCAAGCTAGGAATAAGAGTATTTTCCAGCAAGTTACTCCTAGTCCAGCTCTAATTGTCAAGAAGATCAGTTTCTTAATCATGTACAGGATGCATAATTGCAAGTCTAATGCTGTAAATAGAATAGTGGAGAGTTTCAAATGTTTATAAGTGAGGTTGTAGTGGGTCTCAGGGCTATCTCCCTGGTTTTGTGAGTTTCCTTTTTAGTAAGAAATAAATTCCTTTTGGTTGATTACCAAAAAAAATATTAATTAACTATTTTTAAAATTCAAATTTTTTATTTTTTAAATTATAATTATTAAGATATAATTAAAATTATAAGTAGTATAAAAATATTAACTAGAATAATATATAAGGCTATAATAGTTAATAATATTATGGAGCTAAATAAGGGTACAAAGGAAAAAGAAAATGAAATAATTTGTTATTTATTAATCATAATTTAATAATAATAAACGCTCAGGGTCTCGAGTTTGAGTCCCAGGATCTCCTTGGGAGAGGGTTATATGCTGGGCGCCGGCACCTCGGCAGTAGATTATTCTAGGCAACCATTAAACGGGGCCTGAGATACCACTGTAGGTAACACCTATCAAAAAAAATTTTAATAATAATTTATGATTTTATAAATTACTTTAATAAAATTTTAAAGACCAACCACTTAATTTTTAGTAGAAATTTTAAGTTAAAAATTTTAACTTATAATTTTGAGTGATTTTTTAATTTAATTAAATAAATTAAGTTTAGTTTAAGTAACATTATCAAACACGTTTTAAAAGAAGTTAGGGATGAAAATTTTAAATTAAATAATAAATAAGATATAAAATTGCATAAAAGTCTCAATATTACATTTGTTTGCACCTAATTTTGATAGCCTAAATAACAAGCTCCGGTTCATTTTAAGAGGGAAAATTATAAGGATAATTAATAGAAAGTCTCAGGAATACAGGAACCTTACTAGACTTGTTGTCAATGGGCTGTAAGATGATGGTTCTTGTGTTGCCACTTTTGTCAACTTTATGGAATAAATGGACATATACGAGAATGTAGCAAGTAGTGGAGCTGCTGGATGAACCATTTCCTCTGTAAAAGCTAAGGAACGAATACCAATATTGGATTAATAATAAGAAACCTCTAAAATCCAGTGAGAAAAGTGCAAAGGGACGAGTAATGGGAAAAAGAAATGGATGCAATAGCCATGAAAGTCGAGAGATGGCATAGTTTCTCACTAATTGGAAAATGAGAAATGAGGAAGTGAACTAAAAGACCTAGTTTGGACTCTGTTAAGAGTGATTTAGCATTGTGGGAATCATATTTACATCGATCCAAGAATGATGGAGAGAGGAAAATCAATTTGGCAAAGAAAATAACAAATGGCCGAGAAAAAAGGGAATATGCAGAGAGGGGCAACAGTTATAGGTTCTAGCTATTTCCAAGGAGGAACCATGAGAAAAATTAGGAGAACTTGAAAGAGAATTTTTGAAATCTTTTGCTATTGTGAGCATTATGGCATTAAGGCCCCAAGAATTATGTGCAAATTAAGAATAAACTTGACAGAGAAGGACTTGACCGAGAAAAGAAGAAGAATGTGTGGTAATAGGTAACGACTATGGGTTCTAGCCGTTTCCAAAGAAGAACTATCATCAAAAGGGGAAGAACAACCATTATAAATAAAAGATTTCAACAGAATGCAAGGGCCAACACCAATCAATCAAAAAATAGCCTAAATTAGCTCCAATTAGTATTAGATTAGCCTAGAAACACTTTAATTTAGCTTATAGCTTTTCGTTATTCATTTACATTTCCAGTCTTGTTATTTACTTTCAATACAAGAAAATGTCATATTTGCGACGGCATTCTGCGACAGACTCCGCGTCCATCGCAAAATCAATAAATCTGCGACGAGTCCGTAGCTTTTTTGCGATCAGATGTAAAATATTTTAGAATTTACGTCGGACATAAATGAGCCATTGCAAATTTGGTCCCAATATTTGGCGGGACCTTCGCGCCAATTTTTCTCCCTGGGGCGCCAAGTTTTTACGACGGATGAGTGGATTCTGCTATGAATTAGCCATCGCAAATCTGAGTCGGATCATGTCCTCCGATGCAGATTTGGTGGCGTAAATTGATGATTTTTTTTTTCAAAATCTGCCATGGAATGCTTAATTTTGGCGACAACTTTTTCATTGCAAAAGGTTGACATATGACTACAACAGCTAAGGTTTCTTTTAATGTCTGCGATGGACAGGTCATCATCTGTGACAGATTTGTTATCGCAAAAGGTGGAATATAATACGACAACTCGGGTTTTTTTGCTTTCGGCGACGGATTTATCATTATCTGCGACGGCTTTGTCCATCGAAAAATATTAAAATATAAGTATGACAACTTTTCCATTTCGGCAGTGTCACGACCCAAACCCGGGTTACGTGACCAGCGCCAGGGAACGGGAAAGCTATGTGCTACCGGAACCCGTGGCTGGCCTAATACTTGTTAAACATCATAACTCAACATACTGCACCAGAATTATATATTCTGGTTTCACAAAATAGTATAAACCTATTCATAACCAACATATCATAAATCCATAAAATCCTCTGATATCACAAAATATAACCAACATGCTAGCTGGAGCCTCACTGGGCTAAAACCATCCACATAACTGATCATCCATATATAATACATAATACAGCATCATAACAGCAATACATGTCCAAATGAACCATCGATCAAACGTCCTAATATAAAGGTAATACTACTGCAGCACTAGAGTTCATATATTCAAATGATAGTACTAAAACGTACTCAAAATAGCCGATGAAGAAGAAGACCGGTGAAGAGACTTTCTGACAGAGGTCTGAGAGGAATCCTGAAAAATAAATTGAGGGGAGTCAGACCTCACTGAGTGAATTTAATCCATACTTATGAAATGCAACCTACTTCACACAAGCACACGTAATATATAATTTAAATACTACTATACATACAATCACACAGATGGATGATTCAAACATAGCATACAAGGCGGAGGATTGAGATAGAACACCTACGGACTTCTACCCTAACCCAAACATAATATTTCACTTATGTCCACACGGGTCTCTTTTCCAACATATCTCATCTGGCACTCGGGAAGCCCTCACCGAGCAAGCCCTAGAACATAAAAGCAACTGCCGCCCGAAAAGCCCTCACCGAGCAAGTCGCAGTGCAAATAATAAATTAAAGGAACGGCGCCCGGGAAGCTCTCACCGAGCAATCCCCGTCCTGTGCTCATACCATACCACATACCTGACTCCTGTGTACACACAGCCTGGTGACACCCACCAGGTAGCTCATCCCATAACTATCCTCCAGCTGCAAGCACAACAATCCACAACAGTTCTACAGAATGTGCATAACACACATGTATATATATATTGCTAATAATGATAATATTAAATAAAAATGATAATAGTAATAACAATAATAATGGTAATAATAATACTAAAAATGCAAAACCTAAATTTTATGCATAAATGTACTGGTCATATCTAATATAGATGTAATGATATAATGTAATTAATTCTAATAGCAATTCACAAGTATGAATTTAACTCACAGGACGAGTGTGCGCTCCTGAACCACTGGCTCTGTCTCTGGCCCTGCTACTCTCTATAGAATATATGAAAATATAATTTAGATAAAGAATAAAACCTAATTCCTAATAAAATCTAGATTTCTATTTAGAACTTGAAACATATAATATCAACTTATATCTACAACGTATTATATTACTTAATCCGTTTATCTTGATATCACGTTTTACGAGAAAAATTTACTAAAATTTAGATAGAACCTCCCCTATAAAATGAACATATCTCCACTGAAGTGGAGCCTATCCTGCAATTAAACAACACTTCTATAATCACCAACCAATTACCGGGCCTACCGATATACCCGGACTTACCAAACATAACAATTTTAGCACAAAACCATCATTATCCATTTTATGCATTATTCAACTTACCGCACTATTATTATCTATATATTATACTCATTCAAAGTCCAACCAGTCCGTAACAGTCTGATAATCTACTAGTTCATTAAACGGTCTAATGGTCCTAATATACAGTTTAATTAATCCGATAATTTAATTAATCCAACTTGATATCAATTTAACTTAATTATTACTTTTTATAACATGTTAACAACATATAAAACATCCGGATAATCAAATTAGATGTTTAACACGTAAATTGAGAACTTCCATACACCGACAATTAGCTTTCAAAATTTTTAATTTAAAAACCATAAAGAATTAGACTGACTCGCAGTTATGGAATTTACTCAGAATATTTTTCTAGATTTAAAAAAAAAAACAAACAGGCCTTACTGGAGTTAGGGCTCTCCAGCCACCGTCAACGGCTGCGCCGCCGTCGGAGGTGACCGGATGAGGCTCCCCAGCTCCAGATTTTCTCCTCACAGTACAAAGAGCTTGAAAACACCTCTCTTTCCACCAAAGCTCAACCACATATAGTGGATCGCAGCCCAACAGCCCCTCACGCCGATGAAACCACCTCGTCACCGTTCAACACCCTTCACCCCTCCCCAACGTCGTGGTCCACCTCCTCCAAGGGTTTTTGGACATTGTGAGTTGATTCTAGGTGGTCCTGTGACCTGAAAACGGCGGGAACAGGGCTATCTCCAAGGGCAGCCGACGCGACAACTTTGGGAGCTCGATACACTGTCACTTGCCAATGAAAATTGGGGAAAAGGGTAGGAAAATGCTCAGGGAGTCAAGAGCTTTCGATTGGTGGTGGACTCGACAGCAACGGTGGCCGCAGAAAGAAGAACGGTGATGGAGAACGGTAGGGGTCTACAGTGTAATTGTTGAGAGAATCGGGTACTGTTCATTAATTTGGTTTCTGAAGTTTTGATGCCATTGAGCCCATCTGCTATATATGGGTATATAGAAGCAAGTTTTAGGTTTTCAACTAAGTCCTTTTCTCAAATTAAACAAAATCCTTAACTCGGTTTCTTCCCAAATTTTAATGGTAAGCTCGGGAATATTTTAACACCTCCAAACCAAATTTTAGCTTAAACTAACATCATATACTATTATTTTTAATTTAGTTAATTAAAGCTTAATAAATCATCATAATTAATTCCCAAGCTAGAAATTAAATTAACGAGGATCACGGGTATTACATTCTCCCCACCTTAAGATAAATTCATCCTCGAATTTAAGAATGTAGCTCATTGAAGAAACAAGTGGGGAAACTGTTCCCGCATATCCTGTTCCAACTCCCAAGTGCAATCTTCAACTGAATGGTTCCTCCAAACCACTTTCACCATCGGAATTAACTTGGATCTCAATTGTCTCACTTGGTGATCAATCACAGCTACTGGATATTCATCATAAGTTAAATGTTCCCCAATCTCAATATCATTTATCTGGATCACGTGTGATGGGTCAGAAATGTACTTTCTTAACATTGATACATGGAAGATCGGGTGGATTCTAGACAACTCTGATGGTAAGGCCAATCTGTATGCCACATCACCAACTCTAGCCTTAATTTCATATGGTCCCACATATCTAGTTGCCATTTCACCCTTCTTGCCGAATCTCATCACACCCTTCAAAGGTGACACCTTCAAAAATACCCAGTCGCCAACATCAAAAGAAATATCCTTTCTCTTAGGATCTGCATAACTCTTTTGTCAGCTAAAAGCTATTTTCAATCTCTGCTGGATTAATGGAACCCTTTCTAAAGTAATCTGAACCAATTCAGGTCCAAAAAGCTGCCTTTCGCCAATATCCCAACACAAAGGAGATCTACACTTTCTTCCATATAATGCCTCAAACGGTGCAATTTCAATACTGACGTGATAGTTGTTATTGTAAGCAAATTCAATCAGTGGAATATTCAAATCCCAATAGCCGCCAAAATCCATAGTACACATCCGCAACATATCTTCCAAGGTCTGAATAGTTCTCTCAGACTGCCCATCCATCTGAGGGTGAAAAGCTATGCTAAAATCAAGTCTGGTTCCCAAAGCTAACTGTAGCTCTCTCCAGAACATCAAGCTAAAACTCAAATCTCTATCTGATACAATGGACTCTAGAACTCCATACAGGTGTACTATTTTAAAAATGTACAGCTAAGCCAATTTCTGCACGGTGTAGTTCTTCTTTACTGGAATAAAGTGAGCTGACTTGGTCAATCTATGAACAATCACCTAGATTGAGTCATACCCACTCCGAGTATGAGGTAACCCGGTAACAAAGTCCATCGTGATCATGTCCCACTTCCACTCTGGGATAGGTAATGGCTGAAGTAATCCATAAGGTCTCTGGTGCCCTAACTTCACCTTCTGACAAGTCATGCACCTGGACATAAACTCTGCTATATCCTTCTTCATCCCGCTCCACCAGTACATGCTTTTCAGATCATGGTACAATTTAGTTGCACCTGGATGAACACTGTAAGGTGTATAGTGAGCTTCCTCCATGATTTCCTTCTGTAGGTTATCCACCCTAGGCACACACACCCTAGTGCCCATTCGTAAAATGCCTTCACCATCAACTCTAAACTCTTATGTCCTACCTTGTTGCACCTGGTACAGAATCTTCTATAACTCTGGATCCTACGATTGAGCTACTTTCACTCAGTCTAGAAATACAGATCTTACTTTGAACTGTGCAATTAAACATCCATGCCTGTTCACCCACCATTGCAAACCCTGATCAAGCAGTTGGTCAATCTCCCTGTACCGAGGTCTCCTTCCAACACTGATATGAGCAAGACTTCCAGCTGACTTCCTGCTCTAGGCATCTGTCACTACATTCGCCTTCCCAGGATGATACATGATTGAACGGTCATAATCCTTCAATAGCTCCAACCATCTAGTCTGCCTCATGTTAAGGTTACTATGCTGAAATATATACTTTAGGTTTTTATGGTCAGTATATCTCACAGGGTACACCATAGAGATAATGCCTCCAAATATTCAAGGTAAACACCACAACAGCCAACTCTAGATCATGGGTAGGGTAATTCCTCTCATGGCTCTTCAACTGTCTGGAGGCATAAGCCACTACTCACCTATTCTACAATAACAAACACCCTAAACCCACTCTAGAAGCATCACAGTACCCAGTAAAGCCAACAGTCCTACAAGC
This sequence comes from Bocquillonia castaneifolia, assembly GCA_948193215.1. Lineage (NCBI taxonomy): Eukaryota > Viridiplantae > Streptophyta > Magnoliopsida > Malpighiales > Euphorbiaceae > Bocquillonia > Bocquillonia castaneifolia. The sequence continues at coordinate 2,379 of CANYLF011870409.1, read as the reverse complement.
CAAGGTCAACACAAGTTCTGTAGTCAACCTCTCCTTTAGCAACTGAAAGCTGTTCTCACATGCCTCATCCTAGTCAAACCTGACATTCTTCTGAGTCAAGCATGTCAATGGTGCTGCTATCTGAGAAAAATCTTGTACAAATCTCCGATAGTAGCCTGCCAAACCCAGAAAGCTCCTAATCTCTATAACTGTGGTAGGTCTAGGCCAATCCAATACAGCTTCAACCCTCTTCGGATCAACCTGAATCCCTTCCTTGGACACCATATGTCCCAAGAAAGTAATACTATCCAGCCAGAATTCACATTTAGAAAACTTGGCATACAACTGCTCCCTTCTTAAAATCTCCAATACCATCCTCAAATGATGTTCATGCTCCTCCATACTTCTGGAATACACCAGGATATCATCAATGAACACGATCATAAACCGATCTAGAAATTACAAGAACACTCTGTTCATTAAGTCCATAAAGGCTGCTGGAGCATTAGTCAACACAAAGGACATCACCAGAAACTCATAGTGCCATATCTAGTCCAGAATGCAGTCTTAGTAATATCTTCTTCTCTGATTCTTAACTGATGATAACCCGGTCTCATATCAATCTTAGAAAAGCATTGGGCACCTTACAACTGATCGAACAAGTCATCTATTCGAGGAAGCAGATACTTGTTCTTGACTATCGCCTAATTCAATTCTCTGTAATCGATATAGAGTTGGAGTGTAGCATCCTTCTTCTTCACAAAAAAACACTGGTGCACCCTGGGGAGAAATACTGGGTCTTATGAAACCCTGGTCAAGTAGCTCCTGTAACTGCTCCTTCAGCTCCTTTAACTCAGCTAGGGCCATTCTGTATGGCGGTATAGAAATGGGAGCGGTTCCAGGAACCACATCGATACAGAATTCAATCTCCCTATCCGGCGGTAACCCTGGCAACTCTTCTAGAAACACATCCGAATATTCACATACCATTGGCACATCACTCACATCATCCGCTTCCAGGGTTGTATCTCTAACTACTGCTAGAAATCCATAACACCTTCGTCTAAGCAACTTCCTAACAGTTATTGCAGAAATTTAATTCTGAGGCATCACACATTTTTCACCTCTAAATCTAAACTCTTCATCTCCCGGCGTTCCGAATATTACTTCTTTTATTCTACAATCCAGGGTGGCATAATGCTGGGACAACCAATTCATCCCTAGGCTCACATCAAAATCCATCACATTTAACATCACTAATCCATTATTATTCTCATCTTGAAGCCATCACAGATCCATAAAAACATTGACGGTTACAACATAGATCAACGTAATAACCATTATCGAGGGATCGCCATTCTAGTTCTTTAACCAATTGTTGTAGTTGGACTAGCCAAAACTCTTTAGCGCTGAACCCGCTGCCTTACATGTTCGCACGATACTAGTATGGCTTGAGATCGATTCTCTATAATATAAAAGTATACCATAGCTCCGCACCTCACGTATAACGTAGAACTTCATATCTCTTTCACTTACCTCTTTACATCTAGAGGACTTTACACTATTCAGGTCTTATAAAAAAACTTTTAAAATTAATATTACCATCCATAAAGTTACTAAAAACTCATTTTCTTTCTTTTTCTTTAGACTCCAAACACTATGTCCAGAGGTGGTCGACCGTACAAAATGTAAATGTAATGAACAATACGATTTATAATGTGAAGACTATGAATATGATCCTAAGTCATGCTATATGTTTTAATGCTATTGAACAATGATGTAATGCATTAAACTACGTGCAAATTTTATGCATGTTCTTAGCTTACTTTCCCTGGACATAGATGTTGGGTCTTAAAACCATTTAAAAGAATTAACTCCCAAAAATATTTAAAAAATATATATTTTCATAATATTAAAACTCAATTATCATAAAGAAATTATATTCAAAAATATAGTTCATGGCCACTTGATATATAGACAAAATATTATATATATATAATAATAATAATAATAATAATAATAATAAGGCCTTCATAGGTGTAAGTCCTCACAGATATCAAGGCTCATCTCTTACCGTTCCCTCTTAATAAGCGTACCATTATCTGCTAGCGAATCCATCCAGCACGGTTTCTGATACAAACCTAAACTTGATGGATACGTTCAAGCACTAAATTAGCTTGAATAACAATTCTAACCAAGTAAGATCGAATCCTAACGAGGAAGCACCCTTACCTACAAATCAGATTTGTCGCCCAATAATCTAACTTAAGTGTTTGTAATTGAAACGCGGAATTATCACCCTTAACTATAGAGAGTTAAGATCAATAATTATAATTCGATGTTTTGTTTAACAACCTAATAAACTAATCAAGTTGATTAAATTGATTAAACAAGTAGATG
>CANYLF011869957.1:0-13584 GCA_948193215.1 Bocquillonia castaneifolia | reverse complement strand
TTTCAAAATTTTCATAAAATTTCTAATGTTCACAAGCTATTTATCTTAAACTTCTTAATTGATTTCTTTTATTTATTCAATGGAAGAGCATAGAAAGTGATAATTAATATCCTATCACACTAAAATATGGCACGTTAATTTTTCAATTATACTATATCATCTGATAATTCCTTTCCTAAATAATAGGTCAACAGTTTCCATATTTAAAAGTCAATTCTCGCAACCGTCCTTCATTTATTTAGTTTGAGAAAACCACCGTCCTTGTTTTATAATAGTTTTATTTTAGAGTTTAATTAGAACTCAATTGGAAAAATATCTTATACTGATATATTATTATTTTTTTTAAATTATAAATTACATATTTTATTTTATTTTTTGAAAGAAAAGTAATATCTTTTATTATGTATAGGATACTATGTCATTTTGTGAGTAGGATTACACTAGAAAGGAAGTAAAAAAATTAGGAAGGAATATAAATTATTTACATAGATTATAAATTAAGAGGAGCAGTGATGAAAGTTAGATATTGCTTGGTTTCAGAGATTTGAATAGTGAATTTTACAAAATCAAAAGATATAGATTAAATCCATCCTCTCGTATAGATTGATGATGGATTTCATTGAATCCGTGTTTTTATCATAAATACCTTCGGTTTGCGACATTTTTAAAATTCCACATAGATGGTGAGATATTATTAGATACATAAATTTTAATAACTCCATAGATTATAAACAAATGAATTCTTAAAACCCTCGTACCAAAAACAAGCCTTAGAAATTTGAAGATGTGATTGTAAATTACATCCTAAGGTCATGTTTGGGAAAAAAATGAGAGGAAAATAAATAAGAGAATAAAATAGATGTTATCTTTCTTTTATTATTTTCTTTAACTATTGTTTGGAGGAATGAAAATAAAAATTATTTTCCTTTATTGAAATATAATATACCATACTAAATAACTGTATTATCCTTTTATTTTACTAATGTATCTTTTTATTTTGTAACCAATAAAGGTATGAAAGTAATTTTATTATTATAGATATTTTCACTCATTACCATTCACTCTTTCCTTCCATTTTAAAGAGATTGATAAGTTAGGAAAATAACCACTTATTTTTCTCTCATATTTATTTTCCTTCATTTATTTTTCCTAATAAAGAAAAATAACTTTTATATATATTTTCCTTTATTTTCTTTTCCCACTCTATTTTTCCATTGTTTGACCCCACTTTTTTTTCCTTTGCAAACAAAGCATAAGTGGCATAGTATACAATTGAGATGCTCAAATTTATAAGTGTCCTACTCCGAAAAGGAAAATCCACACAAATCACTAGTAAAGAAAGAAAATAAAAGGAAAATCCACAATGAGGCAACATTTGTTATGTTTGATTTGATGTCAAAGACAAACATTGGCTAATGAATCAATACCGACAAGAAAAGTTAATTCCATGTTTACACGTACGAGACTGCCAACCTAAAAAACAGATTTGACAAAAGAAATTGGCACCAATAAGTAAGCAGTAGTAGCAGCAGTAACTTTAAAATTTTCAATTCAATTTAAAAGTAGCATGTCGTCACATTTCTTGGATTGTTGTCATCAAATAATGAAAATTTACACAAGAGTCCAATACCTGACAGAACACAAAAGAAATCCTCATCAATTGACAATTTTCCAATCCTTGGCTTCTTCCTTTTCCATTTTTTCCAACCCAAAGCCTCAAACGTATACAAATGAAAAGAGTAAAATCAAACCTCTCAAAGGGTTTCTTTTTTTTTTTTTTTTTTATTTACAACATAACTTACAATTTTGTGTATGCTTCTGCTAAGACCCAGAAGGAATTTTCCTTTAAAGAAGAAGAAAAAAAAGAGCCAGCCTTTTCAAAAGGCCAATAAAGGATAAGAACCTAAAAACTCAAAGCTAATCCAAGTGATGATGTTAGAATAAATTTTAAGAGGGTAATGTACAAAGTTATGTTAGCTAGACAAAAAAAGGATTATCAGCACTTCCAGCAATAATCGTTGTACAAGGCATTAGTGGACCGCCTGCCAGCATCCATATGAGCAAAAAAGCCACATTATTTCCGATTGAGATATGTTGTTCACCATGTAAAGATAGATATCTCTGGTCATGGCTTCTAAATTTCTTTAAAAAAATTACGATACCTGAAGCCACTCAGCGGATAAAAGGATAAAAAAAAAAAAGAGGCGTCCGAATACAACCCCACCGTCAAACTCAGATGAAAATGACCCTACCATGAGGTCCAAAATGGCAGACAAACAACTCAATCATTCAGATCAGCCAACACATTATAATGGCAAAGTTCCCCACCATTTTTCCCTAAATTAACTCAAACCACCCGCTTTGGGTTCCCTCCTCCACCATTTTAACAAGCCAAACAAGTTCTACACAGGTCCCACGGCACCTCCATTATAAGGCGATGGATTGTATCTCTAATTGGTCTCCTAACACATGACTTGCATTTCTTTTTATGGACTGGCAGACAAAAATTTTCTCACAGTAGTAACTAATCAACAAATCTTAAGATTAAGCTGAGCGAATATGAATAGATAAAGCTAACCTCAGCCACTTGCTCATCCCAAGCTGGATTACATTGCCACCACACAACAACTTCCACTTGTTGTGACGTAATCCCATTCCAGCACACCCCTGATATCCGCGAAGGACCCATCCCATATCCTCAGATATCAATCTACTCTGCACAAAATCATTCAAATCTGGAATTTGCTGCAACTGTCCATATTGAACACCGCTTCATAGCCATGAAAGGGGTACCGTGCATTCTAACCAAGGGGATGACTTCTGATTTTCTGAACCACAGCCAAACCACTAATATCTTATTAGACGGATACAGGCAACCCATAATTATGGAATGATCTAATCCGTCCATCCCATCCTGCAGTAACAATGACTAAACCCCATGCGTGCGACATTGCTGTGTTCTGACACGAAACTTCAAGAAATTTGCAATGGGATTTATTCATTGCCGATGATGAAGCAAGCGGGCTAGACATAGGAAGCTTTTCCTCTGGCCAAGTTGCAGAACCTTTGGGATAAGATTCCAGGCAATATTCTTGGCCCAGAGAAAAATGAGCTGGCGAAGAAAATGGCACAACTTCTGGTGAATGATCGTTTGAGACTTGATATCCCCGTCCATTTTCTAAGTTCCCATGTCTCATGCCACTCCAAGGAATTGCAACAGATGCATTTGTGGAGAAACGTTCACAAGATCTTATCTTTTTGGCTTGCATGGGAACATGTTCTTGTTGATTTACACAATTCCACATGTATACATTAGAATCTTCACAAGCAGAGATGATATGTTTTCCATCTGAAGTAAAAGATGCAGACATCTGGCCTGATGCATTTTTTAGACCTGAAAGGGGAAAAGAAAATTTAGAGAACATTGAATTTCAATAGTGCATGCTTTATCATAATTAATAAATTTTACTGGTAAGGACTCTGATCATCTGAACAAAGATACTTTTAAGTCATAAAGCCAAAAAAAAAATGCATACCCTTGTATTTTCCAATTACATTAAATCCTTGAAGAATTCTAACTTGTGAATCAGCACAAGTCACCATGATTTTTGTTGAGTCTTGCGGGAAAAACTGGGGTGAAAGACGATCAATGAGAAAAAGGGAAAATAATAGAAAATCAAAATTCATCTCTAGGACGAGAGGCAATTACCTGGAAGCCAGTTATAGCTTTGCAAGGTAATTTCTTTTTACTGCATAAGCATATCTCAGCATCCAGTTGCAAATGACTGTCTGAGCCAAGCAAAACAAAAACATGCAGCTTAATGAGTATGGCTCACAACAGCAAGAACCATTTATAAAAGTAATGAAGACTAGGATCAAGCAATAAGAAAGAATATAGTAGCAATCACTTAAAACATTACAGCAAAAACTGCTAAACTCATATAAAACTAAAACAGAAGAGACTGCCCATGCAAGAGCTTTCAACACGCATATAAAGAACAATCAAAAAACTCTATAATGAAAATAAAGCAACATTCAATATCTGAATAAGCATACCTGACATATTATAAAACCGACAATTGCCTCCAAAGGAGCCAACAATACCTCCCTGCATGAAGGCGGTAATTTTCTGTCAGTATTGTATACTTAAATCGGAATACATCCTTATAGCATTATGACGAAAGGAAAAAATGAAAAGCACCTGACCTGGCCATTCGGATGATAACACACTGCAGTAACTATTTCTTTTATATCAGTCCAATCAACAACTTGGCAACTGGAAATTGCCCAGATGCGAACTTTTCCATCTATGGAACCACTCATGAAGTAATTGTTGTCCACAGGGTTAAATTGAACACAAGTCACTGCACAACATAATTAGGGAGGGAAAAAAATCAGGATAAGATAGCTGTCTATAAGACAATAATGAGGCTAAAAAAAACATTACCAACTTTGACAGCAATAGCATTGGCTATATTTCAGCTGAAAACTTATAAATTAAATTGAAGTGGAAGATAATCCAGAAACGCACCGTAATTACTATGTGAAAAGACTCTGAGACAATGATCACTTCCGACTCGCCACAGACGAACTGTTTTATCCTCTGAAGCTGACAGCAGATGCTGCACCAACAACAGAGAAACTAGAATTTTAGTTTGTTCTGGGGATACATTTACTTTTAGCTTGTTCAAGAAAATATACTATTACAAAGCAACTTACATTATCCATTGACCAGGAGAGATCGAAGATTTCTCCCCTGTGCCCACGGAACTCATGCAAAGGATTCTCCAATAAACGAAATACTTTTGGAGGGAATACAACACAAGCAGAATCTGACGTTTTCCTCAGACTCCTCAATTTAGCTGTTTTCTCTTTATCAATAAACAACGGTTTCAACTCAGACAGATGATTGACAGTGAAATATATGCACGACGGATCTATTTCTGGAATGTCAAGTTCATTTGATCTCTCATCCTCCAGGACCCGCCACAGTCGCACAATCCTATCTTCTCCAGCACTTGCAAGGCACTGCCCATCAGGGCTGAATTTCATTGTTCGAATTGAACCCTCATGGGCCTGGATGTCTTGACCCTTATAAAGAGCTGAAAGTTCCTTTGCCCGCTTCCCAGATTGGCGAACCTTAACTCTCTGTACCCTGTATTGCAGAAGTGCATCATCATCATGCCTCAATTTTTCAGCTTCATGCTGCTTATCCACAACACAAGCTATAGAGCGTAATCTATTCAACCACTTCTTCTTCACCGTTCTTGGGGTAGACACCAAACTACTTGTTTCCTCAATTTCCTTCCGGATATGTTGCTCAAATGATGGAGATGACCCAGAAGTGTTCTCAGATTCCTCAGCTGTTACAGAGTGTTCCAAGTTCACTTCATGATCGCACACCATTCCTCCACCATGAGTTTCCTCCCTGCATACGAAATTCTCCTTTGAACCCAACTCCTCCAATAAATTAGAATTATCATTAGACCAGCATGACAATGTAGACCGAGTTGAACAAAACTCATCCTCAAAAATTGACTTTCTCAACACAGCCCCACTGCTTTCTCTAATTCGATCAATTTCTCCATCCGTACTACAAGCTTCGAGTGAACTCCCGTTTGCAGTTTGATCTAAATCGACTCTCATCCAATTTAAGAACCTATTTCGACGCTCCTGAACGCTTCTGGGGCTGTTCATCCACACTTCAAAATGAGGACTACTTGGAATAGAATTATCAGCACTAGAATGAGAATCAATTTTCTCAACCAAATCAAATTTTGCATCAGTAATTGATGCAATGTCCTCATGTGCATCAAAAAAATGATATTCTTCTTCACTCAAGCTACCCATTATTCTTAGAGTTCAACCCATGAAATCCCACCTCAAGGAACCAACCTTTTAACCCCCTCCAAGGCAATGTGCCACAAATCGAAATTCCCACAATAGAAGCAATCCCAAAGAACTAAAACAGGAACAAAAAGAAAACAAATGCGAACACAAAATCCAAGATCAGTACAAGCAGAAATACTAATATTAAATCAAACGCGAATGATAACAAAAACCAAGAGATCCAACATGGATCCCAATCCACACCTAATGAACCTAGTCCTCCAAATAAACAAAAAGCTCCATAATTTTAATACTAAATTAATCCAAAGTCTCAAACTTTAAAAAGAATAACACGCATGTAAAAAAAAAGACTCAGAATTTATGTAATGAAGCCAAAATTCTTGCAGCAAATACATGGTCCATCAAAAACAAAACGAGAAAAAAAAATGAAACCGGCACACAGAAAAGAGAACCCATTAACCAGAGATAGAAGATCATTTGGTTACATTCGTAAAAGGGTATCAAAATTTTAATGATTTTTAAAAATCCAAATGGATATAGATTAAGAAAAAAATAGAGAGAACTATTGATTGCATAGCAAAATGAGAAGAATTCTTACATGGGTATATTATTTGTAGAAGATTTGTTAGACACTGAAGAGGACATTAGATCGAAGCATCCATTTTTATAGAATATATAGCATAGCATAGCATGTATTAAAAATCCAAATTTGTGGCTATTTTTTTGGGGTTGTTCTTTTTGGACTCTCTCTCTCTCAAAAAGAAATACTACACACAAACAGAAGAAGAGAAGAGAAAGCAAAGGAGCACTTGAACAAAACCCAGATATACTATTAATAACAATATTATTATTATTATACAAAATTAATTAGTAATTTAATTAGAAGAGGGTAAAACAGGAAGTGGAATAATTTCCTTGATATTCGTGAACGGATGGCCCAAGAAACGAGATTTCGAGAGTAGCCTTAAGCCTCCTGTCCTCTTTTTCTCTCTCTCCCTCCCTTCCTTTTATTATTTTTATTTTTACTAACCCAAAATGGTCTTTCCAAAAAAAAACCCAAAATGGAAATTCATTTTTTATATGGTTTAATGCAAACTGTAAAAAAAATATATTTCACTACCAAACAGCAGTTACTGTGCAAACAAATTTGGTAACTATTAATGAACCTCGTGATTTTGTTGATTAATTTTTCTTTTTTGAGAATACAAATATTAATATTTTAGGTATGTAATGGTGGTGGTTTTGCCATTAGAGAGTTTTTGTTATAAAAAGAAATTGGTTGAAATTCAAGCTCCCCAAAATGAGGTTTTTTTTTCACATTTAGAAGGTTCAGTGTTCTAGTAGTAATTTAGTACTATAAATATAGAAAAGGTTACATTTTTGCTATGATTAAAAAGATTATTCTAATCAATATAAAAAAAAGATTATTTTAATCTGAATAAAAAATTTATTTTAATTAATTTAATGAAATGCTCATAAAATACTACTACTATGAATAGGTGCAATGTATGTGAATAATTAAAGCTATTTTAATACTACCAGCACAAATGTATTTTGATGATTTTATTTTTTGACATATAAAATTTTGTAAAAAATAACATAAAATATACAAATTTTTCTATCTTTATGGACAATGATAAATTGTTCAACTCGGTTCAAAAGATTAATTTTGGGCTTATTTGATATGTATTTTTTTTAATAGATCTAGTAGCATAAAAAGGAAATTATTGAGTATCTAGGATGGGATTTTCATTTTATTTCATAAGTAAATCTAACACAATATTTCATATGGCATCTACAGAATATAACATCAATATAATCTAATACATCAATGAAAGATAAATTATTTATATTACTAATAACATTTCGGCTCGACTCCAAAAACATGATTGTAAACCTGTCATGTAAAATTTTTGATAACTTAATATTTTTCCAATAACGGAGATCCATATATTATGGTATAGTATAATAATGAAAATCTTCAATCTAAAAATTAGATCGAATTCTCATAAAAAAAGGAGAAGAAAACTCCCACACATGAGGAGAAAAAAAAAACTCTCATAAAGAGAGAACAAACAACCTATAATAATATTGGATGAAAACATCCAATTTATTGTGATAAAGCAAATAAAATAAATTTAGAAAGAGCTTATTGTAGGTGAAAAAACCGACGACAATCCTAAACAAAAGAACAATTAAGAAGAGCTTTTTTTCGAAAGAGAGAGAGAGGGATGGCTAGGGTTTTTAAGAGTTACCACTTATATTAATAATGACAAATAGGTTGAGTTCCATGTACATAACTTTGTTGCATAACATTTTCATTTTAGCCATTTACATGCATTTTAAAATAAATGTATGGTTAATACAAAACGAGAAAGAGAACAAAAGAAAAAAAAATTAAACCAGAGGAAAAAAAATTGCCACATAATACATTTTAATCCAGATGATATCTCAAAGAGCAAAAGAGTACATTTTAAATTTTAAATTTTAAATTCTTAAATTATTTTTTATTCGACTCTTGCATTTCAAAATTTCATAATTAAGTCCTTGTATTTCCCCTTCAAAATAAAAGGTCCTTGCATTTAAAATTTTGTATCATATAAGTCATCAAGTGTAAATTCGTTTTAAAATCTATGAAAATTTAAGGTTACAAAGGATTTTAAAATTAAAAAGGCGCAAAAAAATAGATTAAGAGTAAACAAAAGTTGAAATTTTCTTATGCATACAGAAACTTTTTTTTATTGTAATATTTCTTTGATTTTAAATTCAAGCTTATTATGGTATTAAAAATTTAACAAATACCAATGCTTATTTATATATGTTCACTTTTGCTATATTCAAAAGTTGACTTTAACATATACTAGAGATTAAAAATTTAATTATGAACGATAACTCTCCCTTTCTCTTTAAAACTCTAACCATCACATCTTTGAGTTCTTATACACTACATCAAATGTGTCAAGTGTAAAATATAATTTTTTATATTCACTTACACATAAATAAAAATTCATTACTTTATTTTTATCTTCTCTCTCATGAATTATGTCTCATAAATACATTGAGTTGTTGTATTTTACACTTGACACATCGGTTGTAATGTATAATTATTCTACTTGTTTTTGCATTATCTAGCGATAAGTCCCTTCTTTTTAATTTTTTTGTTTTCAAATAAATTAGATATATTAATTATTATCATTTTATATTTATTAAGAATTCTATTTATTGTCATTTTGTGAGAGTTTTTATGTAACGCCTCACCTTTTTAAACACATTTATACATATACTTAGTATATGCTCACTAAACATATTTACTTTATCATATAGTAAACTTTTATATAAAAATATTATAATAAAATTAAATTATTATCATTTTTACTCTTTAATAATTAACCTTCAAAATAATAATGATAATAACAAAATTTCTTTTCTCTGAGATCGTTGGAATCTAGCCACATGGAGCTCTACCAAATTAGTATTTCCTTCCTATTTGATTTTCCTGCTGGATTATTGAGGAAAATAATGAACTTGATGCTCAGTGAGCAAAATAAGCATATATATATATACCTCAATATTTGAAGTTTTTTTTCTAAGACTTTCTCGTTTACTGGCATAATATACTAATTATATTAATTAATCAGAACATATAAAAACACTCAACATAGCAAACAAATTTACAAAGCAACATATTAAGCGTGACACTCTTAATAGTTATATCGCAACATAACCATCACACTATCATCATCAAAATCAAGTACAGTATTAATAACACACCATAATTGGTAGCTTAACTGCAATATCTTTCACAACCATATCATCTTATAATTATCACATAATTAATTCACAATAAACTCAAATTCAACCAATTCCAAATTTTTCTAACCCAATAAACAATTCCATACCAGGAGTACTTTTCCATCATTTCATAATTTCAATCAATTCATAATAATTTTTTTTATTTCTAAATCAATCAAAATTCACAAATTCACAAATTCAACAATACCACATTATCAAATCACATCATCAATCACCACACATAAATGATTCACCTATGAGAAAGGTAATATATTCGCACACAACCACATTTCACTTATGAGAAAGGTAATATATATATATATCGCACACACCCCTCTTTCTCATGAATTTCACATATATGTGAGGCACAATACAATCATAACCAATTCCTCATAATACATCACAACCAATTCATAAAATCTCAATTTAATCAATATCACATCAATTCACCATCCAAAGAAAATCAACTTCCCAAAATATCAATTCATTTCCACCAAAAGCATATTAATTAAAGAACATCAAATTTTTCGTCCAATTCATAATTTACAAGTCAACCAATTCCACATCAATCCATAATTCACAATTTAATTAATTAAATTCCATTTACTAATACCAAATCAATCTATAAAAAATATAGCAAATAAGCTCACATAATAATTTTCCATTTAATATACACAAATTTAATTAATTAATTAATTACCTACTTAATATACCATAATAATTAAATTCACCTATTTATATATATCACACAAGAAATACATATCAACATTTAGCATGCAAAACTCAATAATCCAGGGGTACAACCGGGGTACCCTCACACACATAAAAAATAACTTATTTCCTCACCTGACTAGCGATTATATTCTATCCCTTCAATCTTGATGCTCTTTATCCAAAATCGAGATATAATTTGTAGATTTCAATTGCACAATTGAAATCAGCACAGAAAAATCGAGTCCAACGACATATTTTGTCAAAGAACAGTACCGTGAATAGTACTCTGCTACAATAGTTGTGAATAGTACCCCCTATAATATAGATAAACGGTAAACGTGGGGTCCACATGCGGGACCTGTCAAGCCACCTGTATAATGGTGTCCGAATTGAATTCTAAAGACACCATCGGACTCCTCTCAAGCTCTCAGATTTGTAAATTCTACTAGGTAAAATCATATCAATAACCACTTAAAATGAAGCTTGAGAGACTATGAATCTATAGACACCAAAATCATTTGATTCTAACTCCATATGAGAGAGTTCTGAGAGTTAGAAAATTGAGAGTGTTTTTTAATAAATGAAAAACCGACAGCTCCTCCCTCCCTATATATATATAAAACCAAATTAGTAAATCACCATTTTAATCCCTAGATATTTGGTAAATTACAACTTAACCTTCATAATATTTTTTCTTACAATTACATCCGGACTAAATTGTAAAAATTTTCTCTTACAATAATATATATAAATCCTCCAACATATATTTTATTATTATTTATTATTTATTTTATTATTATTATTATTATTTTTTAGGATTTTACATTTTATTCTTCTTTTATGGAATTTTTTTATGCTTTAAAATATTTATGTGTAAAATCAATATTAAACTTTATACCATAATCAAGTTTGATCTAAATATTGTAAATTGAATATTGATTATTATTATGCAGTAACATGATATTGGGAATCTTGACTTTTGGAAAAGATGCTCAAAGTGCTAAAAAATACTGCATGACGACAATTGGTCATGTGCCTGAAATCGAGCCTATATTTTATAGATGTTATATGTTTTTTTTATTAAGGGGAGGGTGATTTGAACCTGGGATACTGAAGTTCAATACAAGCGTTCCAACCACTAGGCTAAGCCTATGGGGACAAATGTTATATGTTGATTATGACTGAAATAATGTAAATTTTCTTCTAATTCAATTTGAAATATAAAAGAAAAGGTAATTTTGTAAATTAAATAAAACTTCATACCTTTCTAAATAATAATAATAAGTTTACATTGATATAAGGACTAGGATTGTATTTCAAAAATGTTTTTTTTTTCTATAACCAAGTGATGTTAAAATTAATGATATATAAAGTAAAGTTCAAAATATTTTGATCTTAAAAATTCTAACCACTCTCTCTTTTCTCTCTTCTATTATTTCTTCTAAAGTTCTATAGTTAGGCCATAGTCGATTATTCAAAAGTCAACAGTGGATTATTATATTTATATTTTAGTTTGGATTTATTGAATAAATCACATATCGTCAAATCTGTTTATTTTAATTTTTTATACTTGTTATTTGTTATTTTTTATTTTGTCTTCCTAAATGAAAGTTTGTTTGTCTCTTTTTATGGGAGTTTATTTGTCTTCCACTATGAAAGTGAAGAAGAGTTTAAATCTGACGTTCAGAAGAATAGACTCATTTAAAGACTTGTCATGTGATAATAAAAGTCAATTTGTGGCTCAATATGGTCACTGGGTGGATTGAGTTTCTTGCCGATGTGCCAAACGCAGTCAAAGAGCTATCTACAATTAATCCGTCAACACAGTTGAAGAATTTTAGAGGAAAATTGTATCTTTATTTTATAATCTATATGTATTTCTTGATTATAGGTGAATTTATTTGTCTGTTACAAGTTGTACTTATTATTATTAATGAAATACCTCTTTCTATTTTTTTAAAAAATAAATTGATCTTATTTATTTAAGATATTTTTCCTTCCATTCTCTTTCCAAATAAGGGGTTAAATAGTCACTCGCAGTGTAAATTTAGCCACCTTAAAAATTAGGATAGCATTTTCACACTCATTGTATTGATAAATGCACTCTTATCCAATGTTAATTGACTAAAATATCCTTAAAATTTTCTTTTATTCAATTAGACTTCATCGAAAAGGAAACAAATGAAGCTATAACTAGGTAAATAATTACATGTACAAATTTATTTCTATATTAACCTTCTTAGATTTTAAAATTTAAAATTACTTAAATTTCTATATTTGGTTTTATATTTATAGCATCACAAAAAAAAAAAAAAAGGTTTGCAGATGTCCTCTTTTTTTTCCCAATTCTCCATATATATGCAACCTCAATATAATTAATTTTTTTAAACATATTTTATAATACAACTTTCTCTAATTAAATTTAATCTAACTCTTCTAAAGTTAAAATTTTAAACTATTTTATTCACGATTGAAACTCAATAGGATTTTTTTATTATATATCCATATATTTTCATAGAACTTCATTACATATATTTATTCCATTTTTACCTTTTTATAAGCAATAAAGAAATATATATATTCTTAGAACATCCTCAATACATGTATTAATTATTTTGACACTAAAATTAGCTCTAGAAATAACAAAATATCATATTTAGCATAACATTTAAGTTTTGTATCTAATTATAAATGCTAAAAAAATGTTAAAAATAATTATTATTGTAATTTCCTTAATTTTTGTACGTGAAAAATGAAAGAGTACTATTAATAATAAATATAATTAAATTAAAGAATGGCAAATATGTGATTAAACTATCAATATTCATTGAATGCCAAAATTGGGCATATGTTATAATTGGTGCCACAAGATTCAACACAAACTATATCACAAGAGTTCAATTTTAAAAATAAATAGTAAATTATAGCATTGACACCCTACTCTGGAATTGTATTGGATATCCCCAATGTACATGTTATTTTTTATACTAAATTTAATGTAACGACCCCATAATTAAATAATAATTAATTATGCATTTATATATTATAAATCATATCATTAAGTATGTCATTGGCATCATAATAATGTGTAATGCATTGCATAATATTATGTGGTAGGATATATTGTGTGTAGTAAGGTTTATGGAAGTTGGGATTAGTTGAGGGACTAGATTGTAAGAAAAGTTGGGGGAGCAAATTATAATAGAAATAAGAATTAATGATTAATTC
>CANYLF011869310.1:0-10780 GCA_948193215.1 Bocquillonia castaneifolia | reverse complement strand
GGCTCCATTGCTTTCAAGAATAATGGTATTTTAACTAACTCTCAACTCTCAAAAAGTTTTCAATTCGTTTTACCTAATCGATTGATTTTGATCCTTGCAATTTATAATGTTAATGCAGAGAGGAGGAGCCAGTTTAGAATTATTTAAATCTTGGAATGTTGATAATAGAGTTATGGAGAGACTTGAGAACACTTGCTTTATCCAATTTACCAACTTCCAATCGTTTAAAGAAAAATCTAAAATTTTGGAGGCAATATCTAATCGATATGATGCCGAAGAAGGAACATTTTTATGTGGAAAAAATTCTTTATATTTAGGATTAGAAGATATATATTATTTAACAGGTTTACCTATTGATGGCAAACCTATTATGTGCAATGATGTTTGTTGTGATGATCTATGTTTCCGACTGTTAGAAAATGACGATTCTTTGAGGTGATCAAAATTTAAGGATGGTCATTTGAAAGTCAATTGGCTAAAACAAAATACATTGCAGTCTTAAAAAAGGAATAAGAGATCTTAAAGGCGCTAGTTGGATTTTCTAGGTACGTTTAATAAGTAGGCTTTTATGCTCTTATTGTTTCTTGTAACTTCTATTTCTTTTTAGGGAAATTCTAGAATTACTTTATTTTTTATACCATTGGATCCAGATAAAAATATTAGCTTTCAATCCAATAGTGATAAGGTCACAAAGTAAGATTTACTTTGTAAAAAATAAAGTACTCCTAGAAGGCATCTCTCTTTTATGTAGTTTTTCTTTACAGCAGTTAGACGGTTATACTTTGGTGAACCGGTGCCAAATTCTCCTAATCAGTTTCCACCCTTTGAATGGGGAGGATTAATGTTACCTCGATCCTTATGTCCACCTCAGTCAGAATTGGGAAGAGGTACGTATAATTTTGATTCTTTATGAGTCAGCTTTTCAAAAATTTCAACATAAATTTTGTATTGCAGGAAGTGATATGGATGCCCTATGCTAGATATAATGAGGTTGCTGCAAGGCATAAGATGCTTTTTTCTCGAACGATCTTGTTTGATTTCGATAACATTATCTAATATAGGCCAGAGATGTCTTTCCAGCAGTTGGGAAGATGATTCCCAATTGACGGAAATGAAAATGCTCAAGCCCAAGTCAAAGAGAGGCCATGGGAGTCGAGGACTGATGGAGCGCTATTCAGAATACATTAAAGAGTGGGAAAATCAAAGGCACAATACTTGTATCAGGGACTTAAGAGAAGGTAACTTCATTTCAGGTCACTTGTATATCTAAGCTTGATTGTAAAGTTATGCTGGCAATCAGTCTACAAATGGATAGCAAAATTATTGTTTACATATCTGGTTATTTTAACCTATCAAATAAAAGAGCGGAGAGTATCTCAATTGATGATGGATTAATGTTCAAGACTAACATCGTTCTTGTGTGAGCGTCCATGTAGACCCGAGTTGCCCCCGTTGGAAAATGCGAATGTAATGCTTCTATCCTATGCATGGTTATCCCTTGAGAAGAGACTGCAGACTAGATGGAATGGATGTGAGTTAACTCTGAGCTCTGTGCTTTCTGTCTGGTGGCTACTGAGACTATCAATCACCTTGTTTTTTTACTGTAGTTACTCTAGGACAGGATTTTATAAAACTAAAAAAAAATGCCTGAACACCAATTAGTCAAATTATAGAATAATTTTTGAATTCATCAAATTATACTCTATTCAGTACATTTTAATGATCAATGTTTTTGCAGAATTTGTTCTTCAGGACCCTCCACGAAATGCGGAAGCTCAGCCTCCAGCAGATACACAAAGCTCAGGCTTGTCAGGGTGATGAGAGTAATTTTCAGCTAATTCTTCATTCTGAGTATGATTAGTCACAGAATGGAGAGCGTAATTCTTTTGTCTCTGCACTCTCTTCTCAGCATAATGAGGATGATCACCTTCATTCTGAGGTTGCACGTGATTCTCAGTCTTCTTCTTCCTCACAAGATCCAAGAGCATCCCCTGGTAATTATAATTATTAAGCAATTGATACTTTTTAAATTATATACTGTATATACTTCTCAGTCTTCAGGTTGATGGCTGTTTTTCTTTCCTGAAGACTGTTAACAAAGCTATCAACCTGGTGTTTATATAGATCTAAGAAAACCACCTATTAATAGGGACGCTCAATTAAAAATAAAAAGAAGGGGAAAAAGGAAAAGAAACACAGAAAAAAAAAGAAAAAGGAAATGGCTCCTCATCTACATCTACCCTCCAAAATTTCCACACACTTTCACCCGCCAACACACTACAGTGATTCAGTGAAGGAGGGAAACACCCACATATTGGTTTTTCACCATCCCTTCTTTGTATTTGACATACACAATTCCAACAATTTTTTCTGTTTTTTGTTAATTTTTCAGGTGAAGAATTGGAAAGTGAAGCAGTGAAGGAGAATAAGAAGAGTGGAAGGTCTAATTGCTCTGGTGTTCCTGTTATTCATCGCAGAAAGACTTGTCATCAAGTATCTTTCTTTCGCAGAAAGGTTTGGTGATTCTGTATTATATATACATTGTCATTTCAATTAATACATTTTGACAGGATTCAACAGAGAAGGAAAATTCTGTATCAAGAAAAAGAAAGCCCATTACAGAAGTATCTGAAAGCATTCAGGAAGCAAACAACAATGAGCATCAGATCAGAGCAAACAAACTACTGCTACTGTAGCAGGGGTATTTCCCAATCCATTTCCAACAGTGCGAAATTATATCAGACATCTGTTTTGCCGTGTAAAAAAATAATTAGTGAAAATATCTTTCACTGAATGTGTTTAGAGATCTTATTGTTTGGACCTCTATTTAAGTTTATGTAATTTATTTATGTTTCTATCTAATTGTTTCATTGGTGATCGTGTTCTTTAGATTATGTGATTTAAAGCATTAATCCTGGTTCTTTTGCTGGTTCAAGGGGAAACAGGGTTTTAAATTCCCAATTGCTTGCAATCTTTTCCTTTTTCCCCCTCGTTTTTGAGGGGAAATTGCTGGAAATCTTTTTTTTTTTAAAGGGATTGTTTACAATCTTAAACTTAGTATCATAGAAGCAGGTTGTAATCCAGCCGCCGAGTCAGCCTTTTAGAATCTTCGGACTTACTCATTTACTAAATGAGTTGAGTTGGAGCCTAAGTTCTAAACTTATGTATTAAATAAATCGAGCTTTGTTATGCTCGTATAGTGTTTATAAGTCTAATTGAGTTTTTATCGAGTTAAAATTTTTTTTTTCATTTATATTTTAAAAACATTTAACATAAAAAAGTGGTATTATTTTATCTGTTTCAGCTATTGGCAGTGGCACGCCTCAAATGTTGCTGCTAAGTGGCATTGGCCTAAATATATGAACTTCAAAAATATGAGAATTCCACTAGATCAATTCAGCAATCACCAATACAATCTGTAGGGATGACTAAGTTGGGCGTGTACCTTGAAGCTAGTAGTGTATTTGGGCAATCCAAGGATATCATTCATAAATCACTATGGAATAGGGGTGTGCATGAACCGCCGGTTTATGACTCCTAATTGTAAACCGCGTTAATCGTGTTGACGGATCTTTAACTGCGTTTAACACATCGGCAGAAACCCAATACACTCAGTGATTATATTAAACCGCAAATCGACTTTAATTTCATATAATAAGTCTTTAAACGAGTTCGATCTTCTGAAAATCAGAGTTATACTCTTCTTCACTTCCATAATGGAAGACAAATAAACCCTTATAAAGAGAGACAAACAAATTTACAATAAGAAAGACGGAATAAAAAAAAAACAAAGAACAAACATAAAAAACCAAAAGAAAAAGATATGATGATCTGTATTTTATTCAATAAAAACTAAACTAAAATATAAATATAATGTTCCACCGCTGACTTTTGAATAGTCGACGGTGTCCTAACTATAAAACTTTAGAAGAAACGAGAGAATGGAGAAAAAAGAGAGCGGCTAAGATTTTTGACAAGTTAATTAAGCTAATTTTTTTTTCTTTTGAATTTTTAAGGGATATTGATAAATAAAATTAATCACCACATTTCACATAATTTACAATTCTATCACATCCTTTTAATCTTGGCAATTTATATATCAATTATCTAATTTTTATAATTCCATACATTAACTTATTCTATTTTTATTATTTCATATATACACCGATAAACTCTCAAGTCAACTAAATATTACATGACAATAAAATATAGTTAATGAAATCACACTATTATAATGTTCTATACCGATGAGTTAAAATACGTTTATTCAAGCACAAAATTTACACTATTCATGACAACTATATGTATCATAATTATTTAAGCTAAATGAGTTAAATCGATAAATCGAATGTATGAAATGGCCACACACAAATGTTTTGGAATGTTAAATAATAATGGCACAACATTATTTACTTAATTTCGGTTACTAATTAATCTCTAACTAATCTAAGAGTTTATCCGTAAATGGAAATGCAAAAATTATATAGTTGGTGTTTGAAAATTTTCCAATATTAAAATGATATGATGGAATATTTATACATTACACGAATGATGATGATTTTATTTGCCAATACCCCTATATTTAAATTATAAAATGTGATTATAAATGATAAATCTTGTATGACATAACTAGTACACTTCATAAAAAAACTAGAGTACAAATTAATATTTTCTTAAAATGTGAATATTTTTCAAAAAATGTATTGAATTAAAAATAAAGTAAATGAATTTCAAATAATGTCTACATATATTCAATTATACATGATAAGTTATATAATACAAAAGTGTAGAAATTTTTTAAAATAAAAAACTTAAATCCACGTGGATCCCTCCTGGTTTAACTGATTTATGAAGTTGATAGCTTATAGCAGATATCAGATAGTAGGTGGCCGCTGACAGATTGTTGGTAGCAGATAACAGTCAATTGATATATAGTAGTGTTTGGTGAACACTTTCAAACTGATGATGATATGTTATAAATTACTAAAATGGATAAATATTTTATTTAAAATAAAATAAATTTAGTTTTAAAATCATAAGATAAAAAATAAAATGAAATTAATATAATAATACTCATCATAAAAATAATAAAATTTGTTATTAATGAATCATATATTATTTAAATAAAATTTTCTTTATTTTTACCCTTATGATTTTTTTGGTTATGTTGCTTATTAAATTATTAAAAAATATATAATTATATGATTAATTTTAAAAAGAATATACTAATCAATAATAGACATCCAAAAAAATAATTCATGTGAATTCATTAAGAATTATGACCATAAAATTAATTTTATCAAAAAAATAAATTTATAATTATAAAATCATTTACATTAAAAAAATAATATAACCTATGAAATTTATCTTTTATAAGAAAGTTAGTTTCATAATAAAAAATAATTTTAGACATCTACTCTTAAAAAGCTCTAAAATGGGTAGATGCAATATATTCCATAAAAGCTAATAGTTGCAGATATATACTTCTCACCAAACACTTAAGTGTGAACTTATTAGGATAAAAAATACTATCGGCTAGCAATGTACCAAAACAAAACACCATATTAAAACAATAAAAACCAAACTAAAAATCTAATATCTATCATTTCATTTCAAACCAAAACTAAATATCTCGACCATTCAATCGAAAAGGAACGAAATTGATAATTTTAATTTAAGTCTTGTGATTTATTTAGATAAAAATTCATCAAGAATTATAATTTTTTAATTTTATGAAATTTGTTATAACTAAATTTCATTAAATCTATGAAATTTACAAATAAATTATAAACTATTAGAGATAATCTTTGGGGATAAGTTTTGTACATATCAAATACAAAAATTAACAAAAATAAGATTTTTTTATTAAAATTATATTAAATAAAATTTTTAGAATTTTAACAAAAGCATTTAAAAAAATCAACAATGTTAAAGAAATCAATTGAATTCCTACTTCACTTTGTTGGGGAGGAGGTGGTTGATGAATAAAATTTTGAAAGAATGAAAAACGGAAACCCTAAAAAATTAGAAGTGCCGCCCAATTTACCCTCCCAAATAAAATTTCCAAAATCCCCAAAACCAAACTTCACTTCTTGCCCCCCAAAATTTTCACTCTTTTTCACAAAATCTCTCCCGCCAATGCACCCCCACTAAAGACACAAATTCAAAACAATTCCAATCCCCAAACAGAAAACAACACCCACTTCACTAACTATCTCTTCTGTCTTACCCACATACCCAAATCCAACAATCTGTTTTTGTATTTGAATAAGTCGGTGGTTATGGCGGTTATCACTTCAGAGCAAGAAATGGAATGTGATCAAGTGGAGAAGGAGAATAAGAAAACAGGAAGGTCCAAATGCCCAGGTGTTCGTGTTATTCACGGCAGAATTTATGATTCTGATAATGGCAAGACTTGTCATCAAGTATCTTTCTTTTTCTCGTGTTTCTTTAATTATAATGAGTATCCGTTTCTATTATATTTCATTTTTTTGGTTGTTTTTCATGTGTTAATTTCTGGATTTGAATACCCACAAGCCAAAATTTTGTTTCTTTAGGGTTTGAATAAATTTGAGAAACGAGTAACTTAAGTGACAAACTGTTGTATTTAATGGTGAAAGTTGTAGTTGATTTTTTTTCGTTTTGATGTTAAATTTTAGTTAATTGAATTATGAATGACTATTGATCATAATTTTTATTTTTAGATCATATATTTCCTTATTAAGTATTGCTCTCACGAGTGTGGTGTTTGAGTATTATGTATTAGAGTAATATACTCTTTTGGAAAGGGATTGTGTTTGATTAAAACAATGACTTGTCAGGCTGTAAAAGAAGTTGTTGGCATTTTACTGTTATCTTTTGTTTTTAAAAACTGTACTAGATGTTTTATTTGGGAGGGGCTTTTTGTTGCTTTCATTCTCACAGATCTTTTTTATGTTAATTGTTGAAGTGCCGGCAAAAAACAAGAGATTTTGCAGCTGAATGCAAGAATTTGAAAGGCAATAAGCAATGTACCATTAAATACTGCCATAAATGCCTCTTAAACAGGTTTGATAACTTTGATTTTATTGTTGGTGCACTCAGTATAACATTTTGGTCAAATTTTTGGGTTATGGCCTTTGTTTGATCGATGCTGGTTGATGATATTACTAGGTATGGAGAGAAAGCTGAAGAAGTAGCATTGTTGGACAATTGGACCTGTCCTAAGTGTAAAGGAATTTGCAATTGCAGCTTCTGTATGTAAGTGCATTATCTTTTGATTGGAAGTGTTTCCATTTGTATTATTTTTTTTTTTCCTATGGGCATATTTGATAGTATAATTTGTTTCCAGGAAGAAAAGAGGTCATAAGCCTACTGGTATACTTGTGCGTACAGCAAAAGAAAATGGGTTTTCCTCTGTCTCTGAACTATTGCAGATTAAAGGTCCTGAAAATTTTGCTTATGATAGGAATACAAAAGATTCAGGTGCTTCACTGACTAAACCTGGTTCTGCAAAGGTGTGAAATGTTTTTATTCTGGTGTTGTGCTGCTATTATTATTAATCTACTTGGTTGATGGGATTTCTGATTAATGTCAATTGATGCTTTTGGCAGGAGTCAACAGTTGCTTCACCAAGAAAACCAGGGAAGGAAAATTCTTTTGATGCAAACAGTGACTCGCATTCTCAGAAGTTATCACCAGTCTCTAACAAGAAGCATAAGAAAGTAAAAAGGGGGAAATTACAGGATGTGAATAGTGGTGACAGGGATGATGATGATACTAGTTTAAGGGAAAGTGGTCGAAAGAAACCTAGACATACCAGGGAAAATTCTACAAATAAGGTGAACATAAATGGAGATGTTGGAAGTAAATCTCAGACACAGTCTGAAAGCATACTGAAGGAAGAAGTAAAGCAGAACAAGAAGGTTCAAGGTACTGTTATGGAAAGGAAGTCTAAGAAACAGCATCAAGATGTTTCTTTGAAAGAAGTAATAAAGGACACAAAGGCTGAATATGATAAAGTGAAGACTGAGGCAGGAAAAATGTCCATGGATGTTGTTGTTTGTCTGACTGCAAATGAAAATAGGTCGATATCAAAGAATTGCAAGTCCAAGAAACAGTCTGGAAATATTCTGAAAGTACAGAACAATGAGAATTTTGAAGATGCTATAGTTGAAGGGAAGTTCAAGGAACAGTTCTTTAAGGGGGAAGTAATAGAGAATATAGAGGTTGAATATAAGAAAGAGAACGCTAAGAGACAAGTATCAAGGGATGATGTTGATGGTGTTAAATACAACATTAACAAAAATACTTTTGTTTGTCAGGGCAGACAAATTGAAGATGTCATTCCTTTGCCTTTAGGCACCTGTTTATCTACTGTAGCAGGAATTCAGCTACCTCATGAAGATGCAGGCCACGCCTTGCAACTCTTTGAGTTTTGTGCTGCTTTTGGGGAGGTACTATCGGGTCCATTTCTGCTAATATGCAATGAAATGTGGTATCCTTCATGTTTTGTAAATGTTTGGAATCTCATGCATTTTGTTATTTGGACCTTATGTAAGTTGATATGATGATATGAACTCTATCTAATTTTCTGTTGGTGATTATGTTTCTCATACTTGTAGATTCTGTGATTATAGGATCCATTTTAGTTTTTTTTTTTTTTTGCTGCTTTAAGGGGAAAATAAAGCTCTAAATTCCCATTTGCTTGCAATCTTGAAGAATTTTGTTTGTTGTGTGTTAATAATAAATATACCCAGTGACTAAGAGGGTTCAAAGGTTATTATCTGTCCCTATTTTTTTTGGTTGTTTTCTGTGCTTGATCTATATGTGGACTTCGACAAAATTATAGGAAGTAAATAACAGAATTTTATGTTGCATCAACATGGTTTTTTTTTTTTTCATTTTCTCTCACCTAAAGACTTCTGACATCTCCTGATTATTCCTGTTCTGTCATATTCAGTTATATGTTTGTTTATTCTTATTTTTGGCTGTGTACTTTCTCAATTAGGTTCTTGATCTCAAGAAAGGGCAAGTTGAAGCTGTGATTAGGGAAATAATATTTGGTCGAAGAGGGAGACGGTCACAAAGCTCATTATTAGTGCAATTTCACATCAAATTACTGTCCCTGATATTAGAGGATGTAGGAGAAGAGTATGAATTGCTTCTGCAGTAATTCTTTTCTAAGCTGTTTTTGCCTTTATGTGAATGGAAGAGTGAATCTGTGGTTTTCTTGTTCAGGTCTACAGTTCCAAGTTCAGCAAATGGCCGAAATTCATGGCTAAAAGCTCTTGGGAGATGTGTCTGTAACAACAAATTCATGTCAGAAGAATTTCCCTCTGATTGTTTTGATGAGGGTAATGAAAGATATGATGTGTTGAGCAGCTCACAAAAGTTTAAACTCTTGAACTTTCTTTGTGATGAAGCTCTTAATACCATGTAAGTTAGAACAATGAAATCCTTGTACTGATTAAGGTTCCTTTTTTCCACTTTGATTACTCTAAGATGAGAAAAGCATTTTAGTCTTCATGTTTTTTTTTGTTTTTTTTTCTTTTTGCAGAGATTTGAGGAGTTGGATTGATGATCAAAATGCTAAATTTGTTGAAAAAGAGAAGGAAGCGAAAGAAAAGGTTCTTGCCGCAAAGGATAAGGTACAATGTAATTCCAATAACATATTTTACCTCTTCAAGTGATGTTCTTGAACTGACTTTTTTGGTGTAATGGATTATCTTCCTTTTGGTTTCTGGTACAGGGGAAACTTTTGAAACATAAAGTGCAGGATGAGGTGGCTAAAGCCATTATTGCAAAAAATGGTGCTTCCTTCTCTGTTTCTGAGCATGAAGCAATAGTTTCACAAATAAAAAGAGAAGCTGCTGAAGCTCATGCAGAAATGCTTTCAGCAATGGGAATGTTACCCAAAAGTATGGGATTTTCAATTTTAAAGTCATTTCAACATATAAAATATTTGCATTTATCTTACTAAATTCATTGACCTTTCGTGCTTTGATTTCTTCTGGGGTTTTGCGCATTTCCTGGTGTAGTTTGTATAGCAGACAAAACTAGTTAGAGGAACATGCTAGGAAAATTGTATAGCCAGAGTGAGGTTTCTCAATTTGTACTTTTGGCTTAATTTTATCAGTATAGGAAAATTGTGTGCAGGCTAGTACACGATAACAGCTGGCTAATTTGTAAAAAGAACATGCTTGCTTTTCTTGGTTATATTGTTTAAGAAGAATTTAACAGTAAACAAATGAATCTGAGATCTGTGTTGTATTCTGAGAAACCCGAGATATTCGCTAGTGGGAATCTGAGATCTGTGTTGTATTCTGAGAAACCCGAGATATTCGCTAGTGGGTTCTGTATGACTGACCAGTTTGTACTTTTTGGTTCTTGGACATGCAACTTCGGTTGTATGGTCTGCTCTTCAGTATAAATGGACACATAATGTGTTTGCTTGCTATTGTCAGGGAAACAAAGGTCTGATGCTGTTAGAACAGATCCTATCTTTGTGGATGTCAACGGTCATGCCTTCTGGAGACTAAAAGGTTACACTGGAGAATCAGATATCTTGCTTCAAGGTTAGGTTTCTTGGTCTAATTGGATTTGATCCAATGATGCACTTTTGCAAGTTCTGATCCAAGGATTCAGTTTTCTTGTACAGATTTAGGAAATGGGAATTTAGTTGCACTTGAGGACAAATGGTTTGCCTACGATGCTGAACAGAAACAAGGAGTTGAGAAATACATCTCCTCCTTAGGGTAAGCTCATTATTGATTTACATTTAGCACTAAGGATATGCTAA
>CANYLF011869282.1:0-10519 GCA_948193215.1 Bocquillonia castaneifolia | reverse complement strand
CATTCCCCAAGAGTCATCCTTTTCCAATCACAATCACAATTACAATCACAATTACATATCACCACAT
Source organism: Bocquillonia castaneifolia (assembly GCA_948193215.1). Lineage (NCBI taxonomy): Eukaryota > Viridiplantae > Streptophyta > Magnoliopsida > Malpighiales > Euphorbiaceae > Bocquillonia > Bocquillonia castaneifolia. The sequence goes on along the minus strand of CANYLF011869282.1, from coordinate 10,452 downwards.
TACATCACAATTCTCATCAACTATCATCACAACCAACTCACAACTTTTCAATTCAATCAATACATCATCAAATCATCAATACACAACTTCAAGCTCAACCATTATCACTCAATCAATAATTCAATACACAATTCAACCCAAGAACATTGCAAACAAGCAATTATAGCAATTTCCACTTAATGTACACAAGATTAATCATTTAAATACTTATAAAAGATGAAGAATAACCAATTCAAGCCTATTGGCCTCCCCTCTCAATCCCTTTGCCTTTAGGGTCCCCTAATCACAAGAATACAATCAACAACAATTCAATAACCAAAATAATAGCCAAACATACAATTAACAGTTCATAATCTCTCTAACATACATTAATAAGATGATTATGCAATAATAACCATAAACCCCCAAATTCTACAAAACCCTAACATACTAACCAACACATAAAGAGATAAACTTACTCAATTAAGCTTCCAATCCACCAATTAAGCTTCTAAGTAAGAAAAGCTCCTCTAAACTTACTATACTTTCCACTCAAAAACTCTTAAGGTTTAATAATGGAGTTTTTGGAAGATAAGAAGAAGAAATGAAGAAGATGAAGAAGATAAGAAAATGGTGGAGGATTCTTGTAGAGATCCTCCACTAACTTAATATTTTATTATTATTATTATTATTACTTATTATTATTTAACTAATTAAATGCCACTCTTCCTCTCCCTCTTAAGCCACTTGTCCCACTCCTACACCACTTGGACACTTGTCCACCTTCTAGAATACATTTCCCTACACCACTCCCCAAACTTATTCCTACTGACTATCTAATCCAACTCTCATACTTCTTTTACAAATAGCTCCTCTAACTTTTCTTACAAGTAGGTCCTTACTACCCCAAACTTCCATAAACCTTAATGCTCTCCAAAAATTATTCTATCAATCTATTTTATGCAATGCATTACACACAATTATGATGCAAATGTCATGGTATGATTAGTGTTTATTCCCTAATATTAGAAACTAGGCCGTGACACTTAAATCATCTAATGATGATCTTAAGAGGATGTTATAAAATAATCTTGTAGCTCTATCTTCAATGGGGACTCTTGAAAAAGAGAATGACTCATTGAAGAAGGAGCTTAATAATGTCAATAGCACCATCTCCAAATTTTCATAAAGGAAAGGGAGATTTAGACAATTTATTAATGTCTCAAAGATCCACTTCCATAAAATATGGACTTGGCTGCTTTGAGGGTGCATCTACCTCATCATCCAAACCCATCGCATTTGTGAAATCCTCCAACATTCAAACCTCATCCTTAGATGTTCCAAAATTTGAGTCTAAAGCTTCAAAGACTTCAACTAGTGGAAAGCTTAATCATACTCATCAAAGTGAGCTAAAGAAGTTTGAGATGAGTAAACCAAAGGCAAAGGTCAAACCTAAGCCTAAGGTAAATTCAAAGGGTGCTAAGCCTAAAAACAACCCAAAGAAACCAAAGGTTAATATTACATCAAAGCCTAAGGTTCAATCTCATGGCTCACTCATTGGCAAGCCAAAATTTCACAACAATAAATTTGCAAGATCACAATGCTTTTATTCTATGGAAAATGTCCATATAAACATACATTGTCATGTGAGGAAGGTCCAATTGAAACTTTTTCCAATGGACCAACTCAAAGCTAACCCCCAAGGACCCAAGTATCTTTAGGTATCTAAGTCTTTATTTGATACGTGTTCTTAGGTATGCTTGAAGTCCACTAGGCCAAACAACAAGTGGTATATGGATAGTGGATGTTTGAGACATATGACAGGTAACCCTAATCTCTTCCTAAGTTTGGAAAAGGAAAAAAGGAGCAGATGTGACCTTTAGTGACAATGCAAAAGGAAAGGTGATTGCCATTAGAAAGGTAGGTAGTCCTAACTCATCTTGTATTGATGATATGTTGCTTAATCTCTTAAGTGTTAATCAATTATGTGACAAAGGCTACAAAGTATCTTTTGACTCTAAATCTTATGTAGTATCCAAACTAATGGATAATAACACGATTTTCAAGGGAGAAAGAGTTAGCAATGTCTATATAATTGATTTAGAGAACCTAGCCAACCACGATGTCAAGTGTTTTGTCTCTATGAACAATGACTCTTGGTTATGGAATAGGAGATTAGGACATGCTAGCATGGATATCTTAGGAGAATTATGCAAAAATGATCTAGTCATTGGTCTTCCAAAGATCAAATTCTCCAAGGATAAAGTTTGTGGACCTTGTCAAATGGGGAAACAAATAAAATCCTCTTTTGCACTTAAAGAACAAGATTAGTACTAATAAACCTCTTCAACTATTGCATATTGATTTGTTTAGACCTACTAGGAGTGCTAGTCTTAGTAGTATGTTTTATGCATTTATCATTATTGATGATTACTCTAGATTCACTTAGGTATGTTTCTTAGCTCATAAAGATGATGCTTTTCATGCTTTTAAAAACCTTACAAAACGTGCTCAAAATGACAAAGGTGTTTGCCTATTTACCATAAGAAGTGATAATGGTAGAGAATTTGAAAATGAAAAATTTAAAGATTTTTGCAATAATTTTGGTATTTCACATCAATTTTCTACTTCTAGAACTCCTCAACAAAATGGGGGTAGTTGAAAGGAAAAATAGAACATTGGTTGAGATGGCTTGTACTTTGCTTAAAGAGTATGATTTACCTTCATACCTTTGGGCCGAGGCCGTTAATACCGCATGTTACATTTTAAACTGAGTTTTTAAAAGACCTTTAACAAATAGAACTCCTTATGAGCTTTAGAAAGGAAGAAAACCCAAGATTTCATATTTTAGAGTATTTGGATGCAAATGCTTCATATTAAACACCAAGGACAACCTTGAAAAATTTCATACAAAGACATATAAGGGAATCTTTCTTGGGTATGCCATTAATAGCAAGTCCTACAGGGTGTTTAATAAGAGATCATTAGTTGTGGAAGAGTCTATGCATGTTGTTTTTGATGAAACTAGTACTCTTGATCCTAAAAGGATATTTGTTGTTGATGACATTGTAGATAACTAGGAGGATCTCCACCATGAGCAAATAAATGAAGAAAATGGAGAAGGAGATGGTCAAGGAAATGAAGAAAATAAAGGACCATCCACTAGCTCTAAAAATGAGGGGGAGATAGCTTATCCAAGTGATAAAAGCTCTCAACAACTACCTCAACACTTGTAAGCTCCACAAAGGGACATCCACAACCTTCCAAAGGATTGGCACTTCACCAAAAGTCATCCTCAAGATCTCATCATTGGTGAGACCTCCAAAGGGGTAAGTACTCGAAATCAACTCAAAACCCTTAATAATCTAGCATTCATATCTCAAATTGAGCCAAGGACTATTGATGGGGCAATCAATGTTGAAAATTGGGTCCTTGCTATACAAGAAGAACTCAACCAATTTGAGAGGAACAATGTGTGGACTGATGCAATGTTTATTGCATAGTAAAAATAGGGTTCAATTAGGGACATTGTTTGCTTAATTTGAGGACATTTGCATTGATTTTGTACCTATTTTATATGTTTTTTATGTCTCTAATAATTTTCAAGTTTTCTCCAAAACTAAATGGTTTTAAGAGCTTTTGTAAGTTATTTGAAGGTTTTAGGGTCACATGGAGACATTGCAAGACATTTTGCTAACTTTTGGTCCAAGACATGGAAAATGAGAAAGCTGACTATCGAGTCCTTTTTTATAATTGATTCCAGAAAATGTTGATATCATTTTGTTATGAGAAGCTCTAGATCATAAGTTCATTTTGTCTATTTTCCATAGGAAAAAGAATCACTTTATTTGGATTTAAGATGAAAAAGTTATGATTTGATTATTGTTGGTTGCTCAAATAACAGTCCTAAGCTGAGCACTAAAATTTTTTATTTAATTTGAGGCTCTAGATGATTGAACGAGAAAATTTTCATTTGTGGAAGACTTGTAGAGGAGATCTTGAAATATAAAATAGACTCAAGAATCAGGTCAATTAGAGTTTTCTAGCCAAAGATATTATTGGTCAAAGTTGGTCGTATTTTCTAAAATGTTGAAGGAGTCACCATACCTCTTTGGAGCAGCTTGCACCATTTTGGTCATAACTTTCTCCACAGACATCGGATTGGGGTGATTCACATGGAGTTGCAAAGCTTAGAGGTAGGGCTACAACTTTTATGTTTAATAATTTTTAAATTCGATCATCTTAAATGACAAAAATGCCCTTGAAGTTTCTGGAGCAGTTGTGGTTAGTTATTGGTGAATGGTTTGGAACTCTTTGTAAGAAATACAACTTATTTTGACCATAGGGGTATAAAAAGTGGAAGTTATTTCTGGAAACATATTAGAAAACATCAAAAATCATTAGGAAACATTTGCGTAAAATTAGTTTAAGTATTTAGGGATAAAAAATATTTTCTTTCAAGGCAATCAAGGAGATACTTCAAGACTTCTTTCAAACATAAGAAGATTTCAAGAAGGGTAGTAAAAGGCTATGTTTCTTCTATCTTTTCTGTATTTTCTTATGTTATTATTGATGTTGTTCTCTTCATCTTCCATTTTTGAAGAATTAGTCAAGATGTATCAAGGCTAATTGCCTTAGAATTGGAATTGCAATGCCTTTCTGTTATATGTTGAACTATATTTTTTTTTAATGTAATTTTTGATTTGATTTGATTATGTGTTGAGATTGAATGTTCCTTTATATGATTGGCCATCATATTAAGTGTGTTAGTTAGGGATTCGTGGCGAGAGTTGGCTTCCCTATGGAAAACCATCCATAATCACTCTAATTAAAATATTTTTGAGTCTACTTCAAAAGGGGTAAAAAGGATTGGCAAAGAACTTCATGGTTTTGTCTATCTCTACAATGAAATGAGAATGCTTGTAGACTCTAGATGAAATACCTTAATTGACAATGAGAGTTTCTTTTAATGATTTTAGGTCAAGCCTCCAATCAATCATTCATTCTATAAAATTGTGATTGTAAGAAATCATGTTGTGTTCAATGATAATACTTTTGGTTGTAATTTCAATTCTAAGTCCTTGAATTGTTTTATTTTTATTAATTAGGATTAGTAATTAATTTATAATTTTATGTAGTTAGTAATTTATTTTAATTTAGAATTTGAAAACTCTACTTATAATAATTGGTAAGCCTAAACATTTTAGTATTTATTCATATTAATACTTTAACACTAAAAACTCCCTGAGTTCGATACCCTACTCCACTATACTAAGTCCTTGGAGACTAGGGAATGTAATTCTACCCTCATCATGGACTTTAGTTGATAGGCCTAAGCATCATCCTATTATTGGTACCAAGTGGGTGTTTAGAAATAAACTTGATGAAAGTGGTACCATTACTAGGAATAAAGTTAGGCTTATAGCTAAAGGCTATAACCAAGAAGAAGGGATTGATTATGATGAAACTTTTGCCCTTGTTGCTAGTTTAGAAGCCATTCGCATGTTGCTTGCATTTACATCTTACATGAATTTTAAACTTCTTCAAATGGATGTTAAAAGTGCATTTTTAAATTGCTTCATAGAGGAGGAAGTTTATGTTGAATAACCTTTGGGTTTTGAGGATCATGTTTTTCCAAATCATGTTTTCAAGTTGACTAAGGCTCTCTATGGTTTAAAACAAGCTCCAAGAGCTTGGTAAGAGAGACTTAGCTCCTTTTTAATCAAAAATAATTTTCAAAAAGGCAAGGTGGGTACAACTCTCTTCATTAAAAGGAAGGTGGATGACATCCTAATTGTTTAAATTTATGTTGATGACATAATCTTTGGTGCTACTACTGTTTGCTTGTGTGAAGAGTTTTGAAAATGTATGACAAAAGAATTTGAAATGAGCATGATGGGGGAACTTAAATTTTTCCTCAGATTGCAAATCTAACAAGAAAAGAAGGGGACCTTCATTAATCAAGCAAAATACACCAAGGAACTTCTCAAGAAGTTTGGAATGAAGAGTAGCTTAACAAGCAAAACACCAATAGCTACAACGACCAAACTCGAAAAGGATGAAAATGGCAAACCCGTTGAGGAAAAGCAATATTGAGGTATGATCGGATCACTCTTATATTTAACCCCAAGTATACCCGATATCATTTTTTTCGGTGTATGTTTGTGTACATTTTCAATCATCACCTAGGGAACACTTGCATGCGGTTAAAAGAATTTTAAAGTATTTGAAAGGTATAATGAATTTGGGTCTTTGGTACCCTAAAAATACATCTTTTGATCTTTTAGCCTATTCTGACTCAGATTTTGCCAGAAGCCTGTTAGATAGAAAAGTACCTCCGGTACTTATCAAATGCTCAAGCAAAGTTTGATTTCTTAGAGTAGGAAAAAATAAGTTTCTGTTGCATTATCTACTGCCGAAGTGGAGTATATGGTTGCCGGTTGTTGTTATTCACAAGTTCTATGGATCAAACAACAACTTAAGGACTATGACTTTAAATTCATACGCATTGCTATCAAGTGTGATAACACTAGTGCCATAAATCTCTCGAGAAATCCCATACAACATTCTAGAAGCAAGCATATAGATATTAGGCATCATTTCTTGCGTGATCATATGCAAAATGGTGATGTTGTATTGGAATTTATTGAATAAATAACCAACTCACAGATTTTTTTTACCAAACCCCTTAATGAGGATCGTATGAATTTCATTAAGCGGGAACTTGGTATGATTGATGGTGCATCATTGTGTTGTTCATAACATTTCACATTCATTTAATGATATTTAAAATACTCTTTGCTAAATGATTGTACTTGTTTTGATGTATTTGAATGATTATTTATGCTTATATATGTTTATTTTATCTAATTTATCACTATCAAAGTTAATGTTTATTGAATATTGCTTCAATTTTTACTATATTCATCTACTTTGGTTGGTCACACATATATTCAAGCATTGTTTATGAGCATCTAAGCCCAATTTCTATAAAATTTTTATATCTTAAAACCCTCAAAGCTTTTAAAATGTGCTAAACATAAGTTTTATTGCATAAGTTTCTGGTTTTATGCATTCTTGAAGTCACAACGATCATTGTAACTATTAACAACAATTATTGTGGTCTAACGGTTGTTGTCATAGTCACAACGAACTCGTTGTTAATTATAAAATTTTGAAAAAGAGGCAGTAGAACACACAAACTCGTGTGTTTAAGGGAAACGATTGTTTTTCTTTCACAATGATCGTTGTTACTGGAAATTTTCTGTTTTTAAAAATGAAAGCTATGATTTTTACAGCCAAATGAACTCTTTCTCTCGCTCTCCTCTCTCTCGTTCTCTCACCCAAAATCCATTTTTTGGGTCATTTTTTATGGTTATTTGATACTTTTAGACAGAAATTAACATTAAAAACTCAATTTTAATGTTGATTTTGAAGATTAAACACAAAAATCCTCATATTAATCCCTAATCAAAGTTAGGGTTTTAAATACAGAATTTTCAATTTTCATCCTTTTTGCCTCTTTTTCTCTGTAATTGGTGGATTCTTTGGCTCAATAAATATGGTTAGAGAAAGAAGAAGCGATAAAAGGGCTGTTCAGTAGGAAGAATCAGAATAAGATAGGGAAATCAATGCTAACCCTCCTCCTCCAAGGCCAATGCCTAGACATGCTGCAAATTTACAAAGAATGAGGCCTCAAGCTCCTCCCCAGTTATTTGCAGAGGCTATGGCACTCCAGGTACGCCTAAAAAAATTGGGAAAAAGAACCTATGAACAATCTAGGTATATGTGTAGGGACACCTTGAGAACCCTAGATATTGAACAAAGAATGGATAATGCTTCTATTGCCTTCTAGGCTAGAATTGCATATCCATCTCTCCTGAAGGAATTTCTAGGGTCTTATAATCCTAATTTGACAGTTGATACCCTTAAAAGCCCTAAATATACATGTTCCTTTTTCATGATGGGCACCAAATACACTTTGTCACCTGCACAGTTTGATGCTGTATTTAGTTTTAAGACAACAGGACATTTGAGTGTAGGACCTGGATTCAATATGCATTATAGGGATCCTTTTTGGAAAGAAAATGGTACAAGTAACTTTGATGGAGGTACCACTGTTGTGTCTCAATTGAAGAGTATGTTTCATTGGTATTTTTAGAGATTTCTATCCTATTCCATTCTATCTCGGGATAAGAGTAATGAGAAGATCAACAACAAAGAGCTTTTCATAATTTACTGCCTAGAAAAGAGGCAACCAGTGCAAGTTTGGAAGATTCTTTCAGGTCTGTCTTGAAGATATTCCTCACAATAGTAAAGGAAAATCAACATTGGAGGATATGTGACATTGCTGGCAGAGAACATTGGTGCTTTTGGCCCTGATGGGACTAATAGGGCTCGGCATGGACTGTCGCCACGTGATATCAGATTGGGCATGACCTTGATAAAAAATAGCAAGGTATTTTTCAAGTTGAATGGGAGATGAGTGTATCCTCATGAGGTTGATTTTGGTACTACAGCTTCTAGACAGCCTCCCACTACTCAGACTAAAAGACAGTCGGATATGCCTGAGGTTGACCCAGAGCTTGCCGCTAAGGTTAATGCGGATGTTGATAAGGGTTTAGAGGGCTTTAGGGCCGAGGACGCTACTACAGCTAGTGCAATTCATGGCGGTTCTTCTGGGATTGGACCTAGTACTCAAAGGGTTCCTCCATCTATACCTCCACTTTCCCAGACTTATGCTCAGAGGACTAGACCTCGGACTGAGGAAGGTGCTCCAGACTTAGATATGGATCAGATGTTCAGATAGATGAGTGATTTTATGGAGCAGATGAGCACTAGGGTAGTTGGAGAGGTCACAACCTTGGGCGACAGACTGGCTAGTGGCATTAACCATATAGATGAGCATTTAGATCGCCTAGAGCATAGAGTTAGTTACATCCAAAAGCACCATGGGATTATGGATCAGATTAATTGGCCTCCTCCACCCCCGCCACCACCATTTATGGGTTTTGAGGCCATCCTCACCGAGCATACTACTCATGTGGAGTTTGGAGCAGAGCATGTCCCTTCCATTCCTATTAGCTCTTCTCCACCCACTACAGAGGACCATCCTTAGCCTGCATATCTCTGTTTTTCATGCACTCTTATCACTATGCACATTTTACTAATTCTTGCATTTATTTTGATCATTTTGGGCTTCTGTTAGATGTTCATTTTATGCTTGATACATTTATTCTCATTGTTTGGCTTCTTATCTCTTTTATGTTGCCAAAGGGGGAGAAATGGACACTTTGATGATTTTATGTGTGATATATCTTACTGGTTTGATATGTTTTATTATGCTTAATTTTTTTGCTTGTGCCTTTCATAGTTTGAACATGTTTTGTGCTTTATGCTTCTTTTTAAACAAAACCCTATCAAAATTTTTATTAATTCTATATCCTTTGTTTGAGGTGGAGTTTTGAACATTTTACCTCAAAGCTCTCACCAACATTGACTTAGGTTTTGCCAACATAAAAAAGGGGAGATTGTTGACCTATTTGGGCAATTAACTCTTGTTTTGATGTTGATTATTAACCTAAGTCAATACAATTAAAAATCATCTTTGTTTTAAGTATTTTTTTCAACATTAATAAACATGTTTGAGTCACAATGATCGTTCCTGCCATCTGCAATGATCGTTCTGGTTATAACGATCGTTATGGATTTTAACAACGATTGTTATTATCACAATGATAATTGTGGATTTGATCTTTGATCATTGTCAATGGAGAAAAGAATAAACATGACTTCTAGTAAGACACATGAATGAAGAAGAGTTACAATGAACCTTACAACGAGTTCGTTGTGAAGGAAGCAACGAACATGGAAAAGAACAACGAACTCGTTTACATTCAAATTTTTAAATCACAATGATTTATTGGGAATGAACAATGAGCTCATTTCAAGCACAATGAGTTCGTTGCTGATCATAACGATCATTGTGAATGCATCAACAACACTTATTACATGATTTTATAAGTTATAAAGCATGAGAAACGGTAATAAACACAATGAATGAAGTTTCAGAAGTTTGAAGCTAAAGAGAGGTTATAAAAACACTTCTCTAAGTCATCTAAGAGGTAATTAACAACTTTCAATCTTTGATTTAATTAAAATTTCCTCAATCAAATTTAGAAACCCTAAATTTCTTTGTTATTAAATTCTGCTGTTGATTGTTGAGCCTTGTATGCTCAGTTTGAATTCCTTGTAAAGCTAGCTCTTGTGGAGTGAGGTTTAGGAATTAATTGTTGTGATAGGTTTAAATGTTTACCTAGATTAAAACACTTGGGTTAAAGGGTTTCTAGTCAGAGAAACACTTAGGTTAGGTTTTTGGGTTAGCCTTGGTAAAACTCAATGTATATGGTTTAGTATGAGCCTAAACACTTGTATTTGGTTAATTTGGTATAGTGGAAATCCCAATTGATAATT
>CANYLF011869198.1:0-11255 GCA_948193215.1 Bocquillonia castaneifolia | reverse complement strand
TTCCTTAGGATTAAGAAAGACATCATACCATGCCATCTTTCTATAAGAGCTGGCAGAGAACCCATCAAAACTACCACTCCACAAAATCTTATCATCCAAAGCTATGTTTCTAACCATACTCTGAACAACACTAGACAAGGTTGAAAGGTGAGCTTGTTCACAATCCTTAGACGTCTCTTCCACGAAATTGTACGGTCATTCTCAAAGTTAGAAGAGACAAACAAATCAAGGGATCCACATAACAAAAAGAGCTAGGGAAACAACACCTTTAAAGGACCTCTAGGCAACCAAGAATCAAGCCATAAAAAAGTGTTATTACCATTCCCCCTTACCATCACAGCCTGCCTAAAGCAATTCCAAGCCGAAACATCTCCTATACACAACTTCCAAATATCTTTTCAAATATGAGTTGATTGAAACAATCCATCAGCATGAACGTATAAATTGCATATGAATATTTTGATTAAAATTGAATTTTTAAATATTTTAGAGAAAACAGTTTGTTTTAGCCATAGCTTTGATTGAATTTTTAGTTTTTACTCGTTCTATAAATTTTATCAGTTTATTCCAGTTTTTTATCCTCTTTTAATTTTAGTCAACTTGCAAATAGCATATGTCATTTGTGCAAGTGACACATGCTTTCATTCACACCGGATCAAATTGATAAAATTTTTAAAAATGAGAATTTATTGAACATTATCACTAAAATCTTTTAAACATGTCATCATATATACCACATGACATGTAATCAGTGCGACATAACACTTCATCAAAAGGTACATAACACGTCGCCAGGAACATATATACATCATTTTTAAGTTAGCTAAAATTGAAACATAACAAAAATGTCACATATATAGCAAATTGGACTTTTAGTTTTTGTTTGTTATTTGTTATAATTTAAAGTCTAATAAACAAATAATTTTATTAAGTTTAATATCACAATATCAAAAAATATAGAAGAAAGCAATGAAGGCAATATTAGTAACACTACAACAATTGATACTCTAGAAATAGGACTAGGAGAATGGAGTATTAAAGTTTTGGTATTTCAGAAAGGTTTTGTTCAATCATATAAGCAAGGAAGCATCCAACTTGTCACTAATCAGTGCAACATAACACTTCATGAAAAGATACATAACACGTCACCAAGAACACACATCATTTTTAAGTTAGCTAAAATTGAAGCATAACAAAATTATCATAGAACAAATTGGACTTTTAGTTTTTGTTTGTTATTTGTTATAATTTAAAGTCTTAATAAATAAATAATTTTTTTAAGTTCTATATCACGATATCAAAAAATATGGAAGAAAGCAATGAAGACAATATTAGTAACACTACAACAATTGATGCTCTAGAGATAGAACAAAGTGAATGGAGTATTAAAGTTTTGGTATTTCAGAAAGGTTTTGTACAATCATATAAGTAAGGAAGCGTCCAACTATAAAAAGTAATTTTGATAGATGCTAAGGTAAAATTTTATTTTTATATTTATATTATATATATGTGTGTGTGTGTGTGTGTGTGTGTATATATATAATATTATGTAATTTTTAAAATTTATTAAAAGACTAATTCTACTAATGTATTAAGATTTTTATACTACCTTCAATTTATTTTATATTTTTAATGGAGGGAATCAAAATTCAAGCAATAATATGAAACAATGCCATAGAAAAATTTAAAGACTCTCTTCAAATGGGAGAGACATGCATCATTTCTAATAGATCTACTAAAAGTATTAATGGTAATTACCCAAGTCTTAATGGAGACTTGGAATTGTATTTAAATTGACATAAAATTGTTAATGTCGATAAAACAATAATATCTTTAGAAATTATGATTTACAATTTCAAATCCTTTTCAGAAGTGAAAACAAATGTCGAGCAAAAAATTGAAAAATTTTAGGCATATGAATTATTTTTTCAAATATATATATATATATATATATGGTAGAGTCTATGGTGACTTTGTTTTACCTTCATTTTGTTTTTACTTAATTGTAACCACCAAAAGATTAAAGTGTATTTGATGATCCAATAGTGATTACTTACAAAGAAAAGTGTACTTTGTTAAAAACAAAGTCACCGTAGCATGAACCTAAATGTATATATATATATTTGTTTATTTATTTATTTATTTTTGTGTATATATTTTAATAAAATTTTATTGTAACATCCTAAAAAATAATAATTAAATAAATAATAATAATATATAATAAAAATATTAAGTTGGAGGATTTATATATATTATTGCAAAAGAAAATTTTTACAATTTGGTCTGAATGTAATTGTAAGAAAAAGTTCTATAAAGGTTAAGTTGTAATATTACAAAATATCTAAAGGTTAAAATAGTAATTAACCACTATATATATATATATAACCCTCTCAAATTGCTAACTCTCATAACTCTCACATATGGAGTTAGAATCAAATGATTTTGGTGTATGTGGATTCATGGTCTGTCAAGCTTTATTTTAAGTGGTCAATTGATATGATTTTATCGGATAGAATTTGATGATCTGAGATAAGAAGTTTTAAATAGATTTTCTCATTTTTTGTTAAATTCGCTTATTATTTTATAAAATTGATTCTATATCTGTGATATAGAGCTTGAGAGGAGTCCGGTGGTGTTTTCAGAATTTAATTCTAACACCATTGTACCGGTAACTTGGTGAGCCCATAGGTGGACCTCAGGTGTGGGCCCACGCATACTGTTTACATACTGTAGCAGATCTGTTCATATTATTGTAGCAGATAATGTTCACGATACCAGATATGTCGTTGGACTCAATTTTTGTGCTAATTTTAATTGTGCAATTGTAATCTATAAATTATTTCTCGGTAATCTCTAAAAGCCTTTTTATATAATTTTAGCGGTATTTTTAATTAAATAGTTTGAAAAATAACCATGTTCCAAAAATTAGTAAAAAATATGTTGAACATTAATTCATATAGGTTTTGGATAAAGAGCATCATGATTGAAGGGATGGAATATAATCGCTAGTCAGGTGAGGAAATAAGTTATTTTGTATGTGTGAGGGTACCCCGGTTGTACCCTTGGATTATTAAGATGCATGTTGAATGTTAATATTTAATTGTTGTGTGAAATATAAATAGGTAAATTTAATTATTATGGTATATTCAGTAAGTAAATAATTATTAATACTAATTATGTTGCTTGTTTGTGTGGTTTGGATGATGTGATTATTCTATATTGTGAGAATTTAATAAATTATTGAGTGAAAATGATATTATGACTATGAGATGAAGTTGTTGTTTGATTGGTTTGCTTATGTTTGGTTTGGTAATGAGTTTGATTATCTAAATGATTGATTAGAAATTGATAGCCCAAAAGATGAGATTGATATGATGACCCCTAGAAAAGAGAAGAGGGAAAAAATGAATAATTTATGATTGAACAACAAGAGGTTGTTCCAAATGAAAAGATGAGAAATTGAAAAAGATGTGATCGGATTACCTTTCCTTTAACATTTCTTTTAGATAATTTAACTAATTATCAAAATTGATTATGATGTGTTTTGATGTGGAATTGGTTAACTTGAGAATTTGTAAGCTGGATTGAGAAATTGTGATGTGTTGTGAGTTGAAATGGTTGTGATTGTGATGATATAATGGTGGAAATGTATTTGTGAAATGTTGTTTGAATTTGTGATTGTATTTTGCCTCACATAGATGTGAAATTTATGAGAAAGGTGGCTATGTTCGATAAAGAATGTGGAAATTATGAGAAAGGTGGATGTGTACGATATAAAAAAAATATTTCATTTCTCATAAATGGAAGATGGTTGTGTGCGATTTAAAAAAAATGAAATGTGAGAAGATATTACATTTCTCATAAATAGATCATTTATGTGTGGCGATTGATAATACGGTATTGTTGAATTTGTGAATTTGTGAGAAGTTGAAAGAATTGAAATGGTAGTGGTTTGGATGAGATTTTGATTGATTTAGAGAGAAAAATAAAATCATTATGAATTAATTGGAATTATGAAATGATGGAAAAGTCCTTATGATATGGAATTATTTATTAGGTTGAAAAATTTGGAATTTGTTGAATTTGAGTTTATTGTGAATTATTTGTGTGATAATTATAAGGTGATATGGTTATGAAAGATATTACAGTTAAACTACCAATAATGATGTGTTATTAATCATGTACCTGATTTTGAGGATGGTAGTGTGATGGATATGTTGCGATATGACTATTAACAGTATCATGCTTGATATGCTGCGTTGTAAATTTGTTTGCTATGTTGAGTGTTTTTTTTATATATTCTGATAAATTAATATAAACTGGCATATTATGCCAGTAATGAGGAAGTCTTTTTTTCTGAGGAGATAACGAGGAAGTCTTAGAAAAAGACTTCAATTATTAAGTTTGTTATATTTATATATATATGCTTATTTTCTCACTGAGCATCAAGCTCATAATTTTCCTTAATAATTCAGTGTTATAGGAAAGTCAAATAGAAAGAAAAGACTAATTTGGTAGAGTTCTATGTGGCTAGACTCTAGCGATCTTAGGGAAAAGTATTTTTGTTATCATTAATATCATTTTAAATTTTATTTATCAAAGAGTAATAATATTTTAAATTTTATTATAATGTTTTTATATAAAAATTTATTATATGACAAAGTAAATATTTTTAGTGAGCATATACTAAGAATATGTTTAAATGTGTTTAAAAAGGTGAGGCGTTACATTTATTATAAAATAAAATAACTACATGTTAAAATTAAAAAAATAACTTTAAATTAAATACACGGTATTAAAAAATAAAAAAATGATTTGAGAATATAATTAGATCAATAACGAATATTATGTATCTAAATTAAAAACTAGTTATTTTTAAAGTAGTGGATTAAGGTTTCAAAGTTCAGCATTTGTAAACGTATAACTAAATATTGTGACGCTATAAATTCTAATTGTTTATTGTCAGCTGTCTACCGTTTACTATTTATTGACCGTTGGATTTTTATCCGCTCAACCAAACAGCTTCCTTGCACACCAGCCACTGTGCAAGCCACAAGTGTAGTGTACGTGTAAAGTAAGCTTAGCCACGTTGATCCATCACAGAACACACTCAATCTTATCCATATCTTTTTTTGAACTGAATCTTATCCATAAATTTTTTTGAAACTTTCCTTTCAACTACTAGTTTTCACATAGTCCAAGTTTTATTGGCATCTTTACATGTGTGGACCAGCCACCATCAATTCAGGAACAAACCCCACTTTTGAAAATTTATGTTGCTTAGACATTTTGGTTATCTAGCCAATTGCCCTGCAGTTTTACAGTTTATATGCGAGTCGTCAAATTAGAGGCACCTGAATTTTTTCTTTAAACTTCTATGATTTTTTTCACCCTGTAATGGAGATAGATACTTCCCCTGTTGGATTAATGGTTCTCGGATCAAACGCAGGCATTAAGATCACAATGCATGATAGTTAGGTCAGAGTAGAATATCACTAAGAACATTCATATGGAAATAGATACACACCCAAACACGCACCAGATAATATGGTAATACTAATAGGTAGAAATATTACGTTAATCTCACAAGTCCAGTACAACAAACCCATGTTATTTTGTCAACAAGGGCAAGGAAAAAAGGGGTGAACAAAATTCAAGGAAAAAAAAAGGATGAGCTTTTCTTTTTACATTACATATATATACCTCTCATACAATCTGGCAAGGATCCAAAAAAATAAATCCATCAGCCTGTAATTCTTTAAGGACACGCATAACGTACGGCTTAAACGCTAGCTTGTTTAGTTGTAATTTGTATATTGCACAACACAAACTACATCTGTACAAGGAAGGAGAAGAATCAGTGATCACAGATCCTTTCATCTCCCAGAAGCAACCAAGGTTCTCTCTCCTGAGCCTTGAGCAGACTTCAAGCCTGTTGCTGAAAGAGAGAGAGTTGCAGTTTGATCCGAATGAGCTGGGACGAGTTCTGGTACTATCTCTTCCTCAGCAGGCACAGACACTGGCTTTGGAACATATGTGAAGTTAAGATCTTTGTTAGCAGCCAATGCAATGAGCTCTTTCTCCTCCAGCCCTTTTGCCGGTCCAAGGCTGCACCGATCTGGGGAGTGCTTGGCCAGTGCATCTCTAAATTTCTTGATCTGGAAATGCAACCAGAGTTTCATCAACACAAGCCACCAATATTGCACTATTGACATTGCATGAATGCTAAGAGTCCAAATGAATTATGGATAGCACATCACAAAAGGAACATCTTAAATTTCAAGCATCAAACTACATAGATCTTAGATCAACATCTAGCAAAGCTTGAGATTGAATAATAAGGTTGAGCACAATCCATCCTAATTGATAGTAAATACACTAGCAAATCAAATAATATCTAATAATTACTGAATCTGCAAAAGAAATATAAGGAAGAAAAAACTAACCGTGGCATTAGTACAGCTAAAACTGCACACTCGACCTTGAGCCCCCCTGTAAAACCTGAAGAACGGCAGCACATGGACATTGAGGCTATAACACATGGATTTATGTTCCTCATAATTAACCTGAAGGAACTGCACATCAGGGTTCATCTCTGCAAATTGACACATCTGCCAAAAAAAAAGAACCGCATTCACATCCACAACCACTCGGGCAAAAAAGGAACATAAAGCATAACCAATCAATTTTCATCACGAGCAAATTAAATATGGTAAATCAATAAATACATATATGTACAAGAATGTATCTCTATTATACCTTGGGATGCAGGGCCTTGCAGCCACCGCAGCCGGGGGAGAAAAAATCAACAACAAGAAGTTTGTCCCCAGCATTCTGAAGGGAGTCCACAAGATCTTGTGCAGAGGTGACTTCCTTCATGTTTGGTTGCAAACCCTTTTCCCACCATTTTTTAGCATTCTTGAATCTCAGGCCAGTCTGCTAACACCATAAAAAAGGGAACAAAATCATGACATATACCTAAAACAGGAAGAAAGTTTCAAAATTTTGAGTTCCTCATACCAGAGAAACCCCATAGGTCTTTTTTCTTAACGCATCAATTCCATATAAACCATTAAATTATAAATGTCTAAGAACTTAGAAAAAGAAACAAAGAAAACCCACATGGACCTTTCCTTACTAAAATAGAATCTTGAAATTCCTAAACAAAAAAAAACCCCAATTTCTATTGCAATAACCCTAATTAGAATAAAAAAAAAATCAAGATTATGACAAAAATAGGGGAAAAGATTATAACTTGAGACCACCCAAAATAAAAAATAGTGAAAATAAATAAAATTGGAAAAGGAAAGAAAATTAGATCTTGACCAACCTGAGCCACAATGGAAAATGGAAGAAAAGTTTCTATCTTCGGTTGATGTTCATGAAAAGAAACCCTTTTGCCATAAAAATCAGACTGAAGCCCTCTACAACTCTTTGACCTCAAAAACACAGGATTCAATTTCCTAGACAAAACCTTAACACTGCAACTTCTTTTTAATACAACAAAGCTTCTATCTTTCACCTGATTCTTGTACCCATTACAGCTACCATGATAAGTACTATTGATCAAAGCATCTGCCATAGCTAACCCTCAACAACACAAGAAACCCACAAATTATACAATTTTTTTTATCACAACAAACATAAAAAAATAAAAATAAAAAACAGTTTAAAAATATGAGAAATGTGAAGTGGGTATCCTCTCTCTCTTAAAGGTCAAGGTTTTGATTTGCTTTTTCTTCTTTGAATAAAGTGCACCCCTTTCTTCTCTCTTTTAAATTTCTTTGTTGAAAAATTTAATAAATAAAATAATACTAATTAAAAAATAGACTTTTTTATTCAAAATCATTTTTTTTAAAAGCAAAAAAGCAAATCAAAGCCAGATGCACAAATTGACAAAAGAAAGAACAGGTTTTCTTTTCTAGAGTCGTTAACTGTTACTAATACTTTAGCTATATTCATTTTCGTCCGTTAGATTTGATGACCCGTAAATAATTACATCTCAATCTAACGGTTGCCACTTTACTGTTGGTAACTGTGGATAAGGTTAGGTTTTTTTTTGCGTGGACGGTGTTGTTTGGATGCTAGTGATGTGACATTTGTGGGAAACGTGGCAAAATCTTGTTTCCTTGAGTATCAGAGATTTTGGGAAACGTGGCAAAATCTTGTTTCCTTGAGTATCAGAGATTTTGGATGTACTTTGGATAGAAAAGAGAACATTCTTTTATTTTTATTTAATTTTTTGTGGTGTTTGCCCACATCAAAAATAAATAAATAAATAAAAGTTTGGTAAAAAAATTGTGGAGGAAATTGTTCTATCTGTTTTTGAATTAACTTACAACTCAGTTATTTTTTTAATCTATAATTATTTAGTACCATCCGGCAATTATGTTACAAATGAATAGTTGTTTTTTTGAACAAATGAATTGTTGTTTATGCCAATTATGTATTTTGTTTGTTAAAAAAAATCTGTATTTTGTTTAAAATAGTAAACATGTGTTGTTGTAATTTAATTAATCATTTATTGATTAATGAATAATGATGCAGCTAAATCTAAGTAAAAGATTATACCAAAAAAATGTAAGTAAAGAATATTTTAGTAATAAAAAATTGTAAAAGCTTAATATCTGTGAGGTGTATTTTTTTTGAGATGAAGATGTAATTTTTGACTTTTAATTTAAAAGAGATAAGCTTAAGACTAATTAAATTGGTTGTTTCTACAATTATTTAGTAGTTTATTGTAAAAATATTTTAAAAATTATAAAAAATATGAAATTTGTTTAAAACCTTTTTGTAATTGATATAATTTTTATCATAAACTTAAATAATTTAATTTTATGTGAGCTATATGAAATTATAAAAAAAGATATTTTATTTGTAACAATGACTTAATTTTTATTATGAAAAATCAGGTTACATAATTGATGGAATTGGCCCAAAAGCTAACAAGCCCAATATAAGTTACGCAAAGGAGCTTAGAGCTTTAAGAAATACAGAGACGTGGCATCACACATAAACGGCCTCACAGATAATCAAGCCTATAAATACTCAACTTCTCCGCAGGTAAAGGGATTAGATTTCAGCTCAATTATTACCACATTTATTGTCATTTATTACATATAACGGATTTAACTAACTTGAGCGTCGGAGTTGAATCAGGACCCAGTCCCGTCCGACACAATACTCATTTGTGCAGAACCGACGAATCCTACTTATACAGCCCGAGACTCGACATCTGGAGAACCTTAGAGCCGAGACACCTCGATCGCAACACCGTTTACTATACACATAATCAGAGCCAAGACAATTCATCTATCAGTCCATCTCTTTCAGCCACAACCCAAAGTGTCCAGATCCAGCCCACTCAGACATCAAGATTCATCATTTGGTTCTGTTACTGGGAATCATCTTATTCCCCCAAGTCATGGTGGATCAGGAATTTCAAAACAACCAACCCAGAGAACAGAATGTAGAAAACAGCGCAGGAACATCTAGACCCCCTCCGACACTCAATCCATTGCCAAACACACTGGATGTTACACTGCTCAAACAACTAGTGAAATACCAAGAGGGGGGAGGGGGTGAATTGGTGCGGAATTAAAAATTTAAGAAAGAATAAAGATGAAGTAAAATGAACACAAAAGATTTTATAGTGGTTCGGACCTAACTTGTCCTACATCCACTCTCCCAAAGACCTCTTTGGGGTTCTACTAAACCACAATGGTTACACAAGGGATTTCAAGGCTATCCTAAACCTTTACAATGTGTTTTACAAATGGCTAACTCAATAAACCAACCCTTGTGTTTCCCCAACTCACAAATAATTGACACTAGTACAATGGATAACTAATTCACTCAACCCAAGTAACAAATGCTCTAGAGTTCTAACTACCCAACCCCAAACAAAAATTAATTACAAAGATGAGAAATAAATTTACAAGAGTTTGACTATCAAAGAATTAATGTTCTTGGTTGAAGAACATTTATGAAGGGTATTTATAGTCAAAATACCCAAAACTAGCTGTTAGAAATAACCCAAAGGTGTCTCTAACGTTTAGTTACTTTTGCATTAAATGCATTGAAATCTGTCAGATCGCGGGCGTGGTTATGTTTGTCACGGGCGCAATCTTCCTAATGGCTAGTTTTTTAGGATCTTCCTTAAATGTCACGGGGGCAACATCTTCAATCGCAGGAGCGATATGACCATGCATAGGATGCCTTTGAGAATGGCTTTCTGTTTGATTAAATCACAGGTACGATTTAACGTGCTGCGGGCGCGACCTTAGTGACTAGAGAATCCTTCAAAAATTGGACTTTCTATTTCATCAAATCGCGGGTGCGATTTAAATAGTCATGGGCACGATCGAAGCAAATAGACCCTTCGAAGTTTTCACCAAAAGTCCTGGGCGCGATTTGCATTTCGCAGGTGAGATATGTGGTTGGTCACGGGGGTGATCTGAATATCACGGGTGCGATATAATGTCACGGACGTGATATCCCTAATCCCGGGCGCGATTTACAGGAATAATCCAAAACTAGTTTGATAGTCAACCTACACACTTGGGAACTTTGTTAGACAAAGGTAAAAGGTTGTTAAACTCAAAATAAGATGGATTGATGCCACTAAGGCCAACAATCTCCCCCTTTTTGAGTTTGACAACCAAAGTAATTGCTAAGTTAAAAAAAACTTAAAAATAAAGGAGTTATGTGTGTGAGTTGATGGAATTGCTCCCCCTCAACTTGTGCCAGGTTTTGAAAAACATAAAACAAGGAGATTTCTCCCCCTTTGTCAACTTAAAAGCACAAAATAATAAAGAACATAAGAGAAACAATAATGGAAAAAGATAGAAGATCCATTAAAGCATAAAATTTCATTCATTATATAAGCATAAATGAATACAAGGGAGCATAAAAGAGATAATAAATATGAATAAGATGGAAACAAAGAGATAAAATAGATAAAATATGAGGATGCAATGGACATAAGGACACTAAGGCCAAGTAGGTTTAGAAGTCATCATGGTCACAAGGGTCCATCCCAAGCTTGGAATGAATGGCTTGAAGATCTTGATGGAGAGAGGTTAAGTCTTCATCTTGGTCATCCAAGTGAACTTCAATCTTCTTGCTGAAAGCCTCTTGGGCTTCAAGCTTGTCCTCAATTCTCTTGAGAAAGGCTAGAATGTCCATGAGGGTTGATGGAGAGGTTTCCTCTTATCTCATATCTCTAATGTGAATGGGGGGAATAGGAATTGGTT
>CANYLF011868948.1:0-13417 GCA_948193215.1 Bocquillonia castaneifolia | reverse complement strand
GAAATTTGACAATGGATTCTCTCAATTCTTCTACCTCACATTTCAATGTGTCATTCTCTTTTGCAAGAGTCTCCATTGAAGTAAGTTTGAATTGAGATGCAAGTAGTTGACCTTTAAGCTCTCCTAAGGAAAGTTTAAGTGACTTTACTTGTGCTCTTAAATCCTTAACTTCCCTATTACTTGCCTCTCAAAGTTTTTTAGCTTTAATATTTTCATGTTGGAGGCGAGTACATTGGGTCTTAAGATCTTTGATGAGTTCAATGGGATCATCATCATCAGAATAATCATCACAACTACAATCGGAAGTATAAGAAGGAAAAATAGAAAAGCAAGAAGTACTTACCTCACTTGAAAAGTCCTCTATTGCCATGAATGCAAGATTGGCAACTTCATCCTCAATCTCATCTTCACTTCCACTTTCATTTTATGATGAGGAAGGGACTTGTTCATCTTCATCCCATCTAGCACTAAAGCTCTTCTTGTGCTTTCCTTGAAGTGTGGGACAATCCGATTTGATGTGCCCCTTATTGCCACATTCAAAGCGTTTTATTGAGGAGCTACTCTTTTTAAAGCTTTCTTTCTTTCTCCTCCTATCCTTGCTTTTGCTAGATGACCCTCTTCTTTCTTGAATCATCCTTATCACTCTCTTAGAGAGCAATAGAATTTGTTCTTCACTAGGGCCATTCTTACCTTCTTCATTGGTGCCTTCATCATCTTGAGAGGCTTTGAAGGTGATATTTTTCTTATTTTCTTCTTTCCTCTCACTTACCTCTAGCTTTTCATCTTCATCATAGTTCATCATATAGATTAAGAGATTTCCCTCATCGGTTCTTATGGTAGAGAGATCCTTTGAGTCTTCAAGTGAAGCAATTTTAGCCTTAAACTTCAACCTAGGCAAGGACCTAAGAATTTTCTTGTTGACTTCTCCCGGGCTATAGATTTTACCAAGTTTCCTTAGTCCTTCCACCAAAGCTAGAAGATGGTTGGTGAGGGAGGTGACATTTTCATCGGCTAACCTCTTGAAGGTTTCGTAGTGATAAACAAGAAGCTCAATCCTCTTGTTCTTTACATTGGTTGTGCCTTCATGATAATTTGCCAAAGTTTTCCACATGGCATGGGCAGTAGTACAATGAAGTACCCTAGCACATTCTTCTCTAGATAAAGAACCAAGTAAAATAGACATAGCTTTATGGTTCTTACAGTTGCTTTTTCGATGTGCATCTACCCAATCCTTTCTATCAAGCGTTATATGGTTATGGTTGGTGGTGTCCATTCATTTAGAACTTGAACCCAAACATCGATTTGGTCACTATCCAAATAACATTGCATACGTAATTTCCAATAAGAATCGTCACTTCCATCAAAGTAAGGTCTCAAACTTCCAAAGCCATCGCCCGACATCTCTAATGATCTTCAAGCTCCCGATTAAGGAACAAATGAGCTGTTTGGCTCTGATACCAATTGAAGTGCCCAAGAGGGGGGGGGGGGGGTGAATTGGTGCAGAATTAGAAAATAAAAATTACTTTAGAGAATAGATAGAAATTTTATAGTGGTTCAGTCCAACTCTTTACCTATGTCCACTCCTCCCAAATACACAATTTGGGGTTCCACTACCACAAATGGATTACAAGGAGATTTAACAGGTTATCTCCAACCTTTACAATGAAGATTTCAAAGGCTATCTTCAATCTTTACAATGTGAGATTTCACAGGCTATCTCATGATCTTTACAATGAAGATTTCACAGGCTATCTTCAACCTTTACAAAGAGAATTACAAAGGCTCTCTCTAAACCTAGAGTTTACCAAGGCTCACTCCAAACCTAGTGTTTACAAGGCTAACACCAAACCTACCCAAGTGTTTCCTAATCCTCACAAAGATTGACACTTGTACAAGGTAGAAAGATCACTCAATCCAAGCAACAAATGCTCTAGAGCTCTAACTACCCACACATAATAAATTCATAAATGAATTTATTTACAAAGAAATTTAGAAAAATTAATTGCAATAGTTTGGCAATCTAAGAATTTGTGTTATATCTTTAAACACAATTAAGAGGGGTATTTATAGCCTTAAACCCGAAAACTACCTGTTGGAAATAGTTTAAAAAAGGTTTCCAATGGATAGTTGACTTTTTGAAAATTTCAGGATTATCGTTGAATCGCGGGAGTGAAATCTTCCTCACGGCGGTGAAATTTGAAAAGTTGTTGAATGGTAACTTTTTCTCAGGATCAAGCGACGCTCGCAGGGGTGAAAGGATTTTCACAGGCGCGACCAACTTGCGTAGATAAGGCTATGCTTTCTATTTCTTTTGGTCACAATTTCACGTGGGTGAAATTATGTATCGCGAACGTGATTTGGCTTAGTCACGAAGGCGATCTTCATTTCGCGTGCACATTTAGAAACCAAAGTTTTAGCATTATCTAGAAGACTTTGTCGTGGGTGTGATTACATAACCGTGGGGGCAAACAGGTTCCAAAAAGAAACAAAGAGTTTAGAGCTTTCTAAAGCACTTTGTTGTGGGGGTGATGACCTAAATCGCGGGGGCGATTGAGCTTCAAAAAGAAACAAAAAGTTTAGCACATTTTGGAGCACTTTGTCGCGGCCGTGATTTATTACATTGCGGGGGTGAAATATCTTCGCGGAGGTGATACTCAGGTCGCGGTCATGATTTATGGGTCTGAAACATTTTCATCATGTCAACTTGAATTTAATTAATCCTGCACACTTGGAAACTTTGTTAAATACATAATTAAGGTTGTTAAGCTCAAAATAAGATAGATTGAAAGTGCTCAGGCCAGTAAGGCCCAAGTTTAGAAAAATAATCGAAGCTGGTGGGACATCCGGTTGAACCTGATCATCCGGCCAGATAATCAAATATTCGG
The DNA here is from genome assembly GCA_948193215.1 of Bocquillonia castaneifolia. NCBI lineage: Eukaryota > Viridiplantae > Streptophyta > Magnoliopsida > Malpighiales > Euphorbiaceae > Bocquillonia > Bocquillonia castaneifolia. The sequence goes on along the minus strand of CANYLF011868948.1, from coordinate 10,532 downwards.
CTGGATGAGTACCTTTCGCTCATGGTGGTCCAACCGGACTTGTAACTTGGGTGCCGAGGTAGTTTCTCTAGGTTTTTACCTGTTTATTACATGCCTTTTGAATATAATACACAAAGGATGTATATGTCACCTTCTAGAACACAAGGGAACCCTAAGTCTTAGACATTATAAACCGTTCCAAATCAAATATGTTTATGGGTTCAAAGACATGTTTGAATCCATTTTTGCTTGGTTGAGTTCCAAAGCTACATCCTTTTCCTCTCTAATTCATCATTGTAGCCTCAGGAGCCCATGCATGCAAAGAAAAATAAAGAGAGCTTAGTTATATATGAACATGTGAAGTTATAGTATCTTAAAACAATAAGATATCAATGGAATGATACAACCAAAACCTTATTTTTACGATGTACGGATGCTAGAATTATCCTTATAATTGTTATACTCTTAATTTGTTACCATTTTATTGAATCGTCGGAGAACTAGAGACGATGAAGTTGCGCTCCCTCTTCTCTCCTTTTCCTCTTGTTGAAGGATTTCTTTACTTAATGTTGAAGTAGTCTGTTTGCAAGTGGTAAGAAGTGCCTCCCCCCCCCCTCCCCCCCTCCCCCCCTTTGCAAGGTGTTGATGTAAGGGTTTTATAGTACAGGGCAATAGGAGCACGTAAGCCTACTGCCGTATTGTCAAATCAGCTCTCTGTAGTGAATAATCATGATTACCCCTACAAGCCTAGGGCCAAGATGGTCGAATTATTGGCAAAGGTCCGGCCAAACCTTTAATTGATGGGCCTTGGGCCATTCTGTCCTCAGGCCTTTGGGCCCAGCATGGGCAGCTTAATGGTTCGGCCGGATGTTTGGTGGTCTGGCAGAACCTTTGGCGTTCCGGGCACTATTTTTGCCATTTAATTGCATAGAATGAATCTTATAAATAGATAGTTTGCCCCAAAGTCTTTCAGTGCAGCCCCAAAGATCTAATATCCCAAAATTCAGTGTTTACAGTTTGCCCCGCTTTGTCAGAGCTTAATAATGATTCAAATGAATAAGCGAATGGTAAAGCAAACATATTTGAGGATACTTATGAAGCACATTGCCCTAGTGATTTGACAACCTCTGATAAGGACATGCCATGTCAGTCTATACTTAAAACCTAAGACACTAGCATCTTAAGAGACGTCGGGACAGGCCCAGAAAAGTCTAGGACACGCTAGGTCAGTCCAGACTAAGAATTTAAGACACTGGCATCTTAGGAGACGTTGGGACAGGCCCGGGAAAGTGTGGAACACACTAGGTCAGTCTAGACTAAGAACCTAGACACTAGAATCCTAGGAGATGTCGGGACAGGCCCGAGAATGTCTAGGACATGCTAGGTTGGTCCAGACTAAGAACCTAAGACACTGGCTGATAACCGGGTTTTATTCTATATAATTTAGTGGTTTTTAACTAGTTTTCCTTATACATTTGTGTTGTTTTAGCATATATTTGTTAATTATTGTTAACTTAAAAGATTAGGGGAATTTGAGTTCATTTAGAGCATAAATCGTGTAATTCTCGTGTTTTTGCATCATACATGTGTCAATCTAATTTATTCACGGTTATTATGTTTTCAAAGGTAATTTATACTTGTTTTGATGTGATATCATTGTAGGTATTGTGGTTTTAGGGTTTAGAAGCTAAACGACAAAACTTGAGGTTTAGAGCTTAAAGGAGCTAGTTTGTGGTTTCATGAATTGGCCAACTTTGGGAGCATGGAGCATTGAATGTGGAATGAGTTTTGAGATGAAAAGCTCCAGATCATATGGTTATTGAATGAACTTTCATTTTCAAGAAGAATCAGTTCAATTGGTGCTAGAACGAAGGAGATGCAAGTTAAACTCCGGGAAGTGCTTCGAAAGCTGTCTTAAATGTAGCACTGAAATGTCAAGGGCATTTAGGCAAGAAGATGATCGAATGAGAGAAATCTCAAAGGAGAGAAATTAAAGTAGACTTCTTGAACTTGAGTTTAGGCTCAAGAATTTCTCAATTTGGAGTATGGACGACTGAGATATGCCTCTTGTAAATTTTGGCCGGCACTTGGCCAGTTCTAGCTGAGTTTTGAAGCAAACGAATGAGTTTTCTGGGGCTGGCCAGCACCTGGCCAGCACTACCAAAAAACTCACAAGAAACCTGGTTCTGGCTGGCAGCGAACCCCTAGCCGGCCAACTTGCTGAAAACATGATTTTTTTTTATGTTTTTAGGTTTTTTAAGGGTATTTTTGGGAGGTGCTATATATATATATATAACTCTATCAGACTTTAATTAAACTCATAGAAACACACTTTTTCTAAGATCAAAGGTGGAATTGTGAAGGATTTGTGAAGATTGAAGATTGTTTTCTTCTTCCTAAGACTAAGTTTTTCTTCCCTTGGTTTTATTATGTCTTTATCATTATTATTGCTTATTGTTATTGTTTGTTCGTTAGTTTTTGTTATGTTTAGGAACTAAATCTCCTACTAGAGTGATGGATGTAATCTAGTAGGGGGTAAATTGATTATCAATGTTTTGAATAACTATTTTAATATAGTTTTTCTTATTTTCTTGATTTAATTCAATTTCCAAGAGCTTAATGACATATTTCTTGATTGATCACCCAGATCTATGTTTATAGGATTTATAATTGAATTGACGGATTGTTATAAACCGGATTTGGGAATTGAGCTTGTTTAGACGTTAATACGGACACTGTAATTAACCTAAACTTGATTTAAAGATTCGCTTAATGAATTTGATTGTTTTAATCAATATGCATCAACAGATTAGCATAGTTCGTTCAATTGAATACGTTTTTCTACCTTGACGGAGGATTAAAACACTTTTGAAAAGTCTTGCTTAAATGAACTTGATTGATAATTGAATTACCCCTCTAAATGAAATCCTGAACTCTAGTATTTGTTTTATTGTGTTTGTTTATTGATTTTAAATTGCTTTTTAATTGTTTATTTATTTGTCTGCATTTAGTTTCTTGTAAATTTAGTTTTTAAAGTATTTCAAAATCAAATCAAGGTTATTTGTTTTACTTTAATTGTTTTCTTGTGAAACTTAATCGAAAAGTAGTTAGACGATTATTCCTGTGGATTCGACCTTGTACTCCAAGTTTATTACTACGATAGACCTAGTGCACTTGCGGTAGCTTGTCAACTTTTTTACGCCATTGCCGGGGACAACGAAATTAATTATTTTTCAATTTCGTTGTTTTTGTTTGTCAATTGTTTTGTGTTATTTTCAATTTTTTTTGTGTGCTTAATTTTTTTTTCTTTTGTTAAGTTTCGTATTGTGCATGTGAAATCTTTGTTGCGTATTGTTTTTGTTTTATGATTTCATTGTTGATTAATTTTGTGTTTGGTGATTTTTTATATAAATTTTGTTTATTACGTTTTTATTTGTTTATGTGTTGTTTTGTTTTGTTTAAGTTGTTGTGTTTATTTGTTTGGTAAAAAAAATAAAAGGAAAAAAATTATATGTTTTGTTCGTGATTTATTATGAATTATCATGATGAATATTCGAACCAATTTTTGAACTATAATGCACAAAATTCCTTGTATGATGATGGATATACATAGTTTAATTATCCTCAATTTTCTTTTCAAGAGTGCAGTTGGTGTAGAGGAAATCACCATTGGAGTGAATGTTCAATCAAATATGCACTTCCACCACCTTAACCCATGTCTAATCATTAGTTGGGTGAGCAATATTATTCTTCTTGGCAACATAAGGATGAATATCTATATTGTAATTGCTACAATCAAGTCCAAGAAGAACACTCTTCTTTGGATAAATTAAGAAGTTTTCTACTTCAATCAAATCAAGAATATGCCTAAAAAATGGAATCAATTGAAGAATCCACTCAAATGTTTGATGGATATAAGGATGAAACAAGATGGGCATTCAATGAACAAGAAGAATTTGTAAAGGTTGATGGCAATGCATTCTTGGAGCATGTGGATGAAGATTATGGATATCAACAAATGCCAATTCTTCAACCTCGACATTCAATATTGCCTCAACAACCACTTAAGTCAAATTTTGAGGAGACCTCCTTAAATTCATGGCTGACCAACTTGCATCCAGTGAAAAGTTAAATGCCCAGCTAGAACAAATGACTCAAACTTTGAATGCCATTGATCAACAACTTTCTTTGGATAATCAAAGTTATGAGCATCAAGAGGACCATTTAAGAAAGTTGGTTTGCCTTTGCAATTTTGAGGGCTGTAATGAAGAATACATTGAGCCCATGGAGGAGGATGATGAGCAAGTCGTTGAAGTTCAACACCAATTTCAAGATATAGACAAGGAGGAGGATTTATAAGAATCCAACTTTCATATTCATAAGGAAACTTGTAAAATTCTTAAGGATGAGGGCAATGATAACTCCCACAAGTGTACGGAATAGTTGTAGTATATACTCGAAGTACGAGGTTGAATCCACACGAACAATCGTGGAAATCATTCAATTTTAGGCACAATTAACAATAAAGTAAAACGAAAACCCTTGAGATGATTTTGAAATCATTTAAAACTAAATAGAGCATAGAAATTAAAAACAAGTAATTAAGTGTAATAACAAAAATAATTAAGATTAAGAAACAATCAATAAAACGAGTACTAGAGTTTCAGATTTCATTTAGAGGGAGCAATTCAATTAACAATGTAAATTCATTCAAGCAAGACTTTCCAAAAGTGTTTTAATCCTCCGTCGAGGTAGAAAAACGTATTTGATTCAATCAACTATGCTAATCCATCAACACACACTAATTAACAACCAAATCCATTAAGCAAATCTTTAATTCAAGCTTATGTTAATTACCGCATCCGTATTAACATCTAACAAGCTCAATTTTCGATTCCGGGTTATAACAATCCATCTATTCAATCACAATCCCTAATAAACACAAATCTAGGTGGCCAATCAAGAAATATGTTGATAAGGCACTTGAAAATTGAATTGAATGAACAAACATGAAAAACTATATTAAAATAGAGATCCAAACATAGTTAATTGAATTACTCCCTTACAAGATTACATTCATCACTCTAGAAGGGAATTTAGTTCATAATCATAGTAAAAACCCAATAACAATCCATAACAATCAATAACAAAGCTAAAATAAACATAATAGATACAAAGGAAGAAGAACTTAGTCTTGGGAAGAATAAAGGAAGCTTGAATCTTCACAAATCTCTTGTAAATCCACCCTTGATCTTGAGAAAAGAAGTGTTTTTGAGAGTTTTCTCTTCAAAATAACTTAAACTAAATTTGGCGTAACCCCCAAAATAAGTCTAATAGAGTTATATATATAGTGCATCTCAAAAATACCCAAAAACCCTAAAAATTACAAGACTTCCCGTGTATTACAAAAGCTGGCAAGCCAGCCACAGGATTGGGGGAGTTTTCTGGGTGCTGCTAGCCAGATGTCGGCCAGCCCCAAAAAACTTGTTTGTTTCTTATGAAATTCAACCAGAACTGGCCAGGTGCCGGCCATGTGCTGGTCATGTGAAAATTCTGACTTTTCGTGATCGTTTCGACTCCGAATTCACTCCAATTCGACTCCATATGCTTCTAACACTGAAAAACAACAAAATATGAACAAAGAAGTGTGAAATCTACTCAATTGGTGAAGAAATTGGACTTAAAACCAACAAATAGACAAGAATAACAACTGGTTATCAAATTCCCCCACACTTGATCTTTTGCTTGTCCTCAAGCAAATTCAATCAACACTTAAAGTCATTAAATTAAATTCAAGCTTATCCCAATCAAAAGCTTTCATCATAATAACAATTACCCTACTTAACCAATGTCAAATCACTTAAAACCAAAGGCAATGTTAAACTCAAGCTTACCAAATCAAAATCCAAGCATAACCAATTGAAATGTAATTCCAATTAACACAATCATCCCAACACTCTTACAAAATCTCACATCAAGTGTTTCACTCAATAATCAAATCATGGAAGAAATTCAAGCATAAGCTTGCCTCTTAATCAAGAGTCCTCCACTAAAATCATTGAAAATACAAATCACAGGGTCTTAACTTGGTTGTAATGTGGCTTGGGACAAGGTAGGATTTAAGAAAAGAAAAGGAATTCAGTTAAAAGAAAGTACATTCAACTCTAAACATACTTTGTGAAGAAATTAAAACTATCCAAAACAAGGGTACTTCCATCTTTACACTTCAAATCACTTGCCAAAACTTTACTATGCTCAATTCCACTTCACATTCTTTTGAACTTTAACTCTTTTTCAAATCTTTTCAATCTTTTGCATTTTTTTTCTTTTTCTTTTCAATTCTTTTCTATTGAGTATTAACATTCAACCCCTTTGACAATTACTTTCATGGAATATCCAAAATCCCAACTATCTTTACAATACAATTAAAACAAGAGTTATAACAAATGTACCTTCGGGTTAGAACAAGGGAATATAAAAGAATGGCTCAATTAAGCTCAAAATTGTGGCAAATTAAAACAAGAAAAAGGAATTAAGGCTCAACTTGGCTTACTAGTGGTAAACAAGGTAGTTCATTTGGCCAGAAGTTAACCTAAATTGCCCTTATCACTTTCATAAAAATCATGTGAATTCCAAATGCATACCAAGGCAAGTTCTAATGAATTCTCACTAAGCAAGATTCACTTAACAACAAAAATAGGAGCATGCAAATGATATATGCTCAATAAAGCTCAAAAGCTCACAAGGGATAAGTACAATGTTGAGAATTTAGCATATACTTGAACTCACATTCAATTAATTACACCAAAACTTGGAAATAGAAAACCTAAGTTTAATACTAACTTTAAATAATTGTTCACAAGCTAAGCAACACAATTATCATCAAAATTAAGCTTCAATTGAAATAAATTTGAACAATTAACTTAATGAAAAAAAGTATCAACTAAATATGCTCAAAGTCAAACATGAAAAACAACACAAGTTATACACATAGAGCATGATAAAAGTCAAAAGTAGCCACAAATTACTTAATAAGCATCATAATACAATCATCCCCTCCCCCACACTTGAATTAAACATTGTCCCCAATGTTTAAGCAAAATAAAAGGAAAATTAAGTAATGAAGGAGGCTTCCCTGAAACAATCCTAAGCCAACCATAAACCAAGTCTTGGCGAGTACAAGTAGAAGGCTGAAACACACAAAACAACAAAAACAAAAATAAAAACAAAAACAAAAACAAAAACAAAAACAAAAACAAAAACAAAAACAAAAACAAAAACAAAAACAAAAACAAAAACAAAAACAAAAACAAAAACAAAAACAAAAACAAAAACAAAAACAAAAGAAAATAAAAGAAAGTAATGAAAAAGATAACACCGATTAGTCATAATCGGTTAGGGACAACCTAGACTCAATCTCAGTCACACGGTTGCACAGAAAACGCATGTCACGCTCAAGCTGATCATGGCGGCACATGACCTTAGCATGCCGAGCTACATCAGCCTGCTCTCTTGATCAACAAAGCTGAAGTAAGCGACACAGAATGATAGAAGATGACTCGCGACGATGAGTAGCAGCAAGGGCAGTAAGCGGAGGTACAATCGCCTCCCTAAGAGGCTTAGAAGTAGGAGCTGGGGTAGTAGAAGTAGTGGAGCCTGCAGACAGTCCTCTATAAACAAAATCATCCCCCTCATGTGGTACATAAACATTCTCCCTACTAGGAGCAGACCTCCTACCTTGAGCAGAAATCCAATCTTTCCCATCATCCTCATAATGGAAATGACGCAATGTATCAAAAGAGATATACTCAGCACCTGTATCCCTAATAATCTGAATACCAGCAGGCAGTGGAGTAATAGAATGGTGAATAAGCCTAGAAATCAACACCAGATACAAAAAGGAATCAGTGGAGCTCTTCAGACTAGTCACAGACTTAATGGAAAGCAATAATAGTCTCCGGAAGTTTAATAGTGGGAAAAAGAGGGCTCCCAGTGAACATAACATCCAACAAATGCATTTCCAGCGCACGTACCTCCCAATGACCTTTAGGATGACAAGGAATGATATTGAAACCCATAAGTTATTGTGCTAACCTCTATTTCCCAATCAAGTTCCTACTCAAAATTCATTGTCTGTGAAAAACCAAACCTCTGTAGAGCTTCCTAAACTTGCCAATGAGGGTCAATGTGAACCTTCCGAGTCTTAGTAGCAAGATGTCTACCCTCAATTGATAAACCCAACAAAGTGGCCAAAGTGGATGAAGTAATGACAAGCTCGTGACCACGAATAGTGGTTGTAATCTTAGTGAAGTCATCATCGCCTTTTGGTGTCATATTAGCATAGAATTCTTTCACCAATTCGGGGTAGTAATCATCTTGAATGTTCACCATTTGTGCCCAACCAAAAGGCTCAAAAATAGCACGTAAGTGAAATCGTTCCTTCACATCTCCACCAATGAATTTCTCCACTACAAATGCATGGTCTTTATTCTTAGTATACCACACTTCATTCTTTTTGTTAGTAAAATGATTCTGGATGGTTTGAGAGCCCGTTGACATTGCCTACATAACCACCAAAACAACCAAAAATGAGTCTATGATAATGCAAACATGAAACCAATAATAAGCATTCAAAATTAGTTGCAAAGGTGTCATGGAATTATGAAACAATGCACCAATAACTACACCATATAGCCTAGAAACAAGTATAACTAAAACAGCCCTATATGCTAAAATATGCATGCATTCGGCATAAAAATAGAAGCACAATCCAAACTAGTGGAAACTAGGCACTCACAAGACTCCTAAAAGGCACTAGAATGTCTAAAATGTACTTCTACATGCATATGTAATAACATTAAACAAAACAGCCCCTTATATGTGCATATTAACCATATGAATAAGGCAAAATGGTATGAGCAACAAAATAGCACAATTGCCTAAGCAAACATGCAAATGGTGTATGAATTAAACCAAAACACAACTCAAACCAAAGGAACATGCAAGGAATGCCAAAACAGCCCCATATATATGCATAAACCATTCTAGAAAATGAGCTAGGCATTTAATCAAACACCTAGAGTGCATATATACAAAGTTTATGCATCCAACACAATTAGAATTACTAATCCCACCAAAAATCACTTCTAAAACATAAACAATCACCCAACATCAATAAAACATCATCACAAATCATAATTTCATCAATTAACAATCAAAATTCTAAGAACAAAATAAGCAAAATGACATGAAACTATTAAATAACAAAACAAACAAGAATATAAACATACATGAACAAGAATTAACTAAAAACATAATCCTACACTACAAAGATGAGAATTAAAAAAATTGCCAATTAAAAAAAATTGATTTGGGACTTACCTTAATCTTCCACCAAAGCAAATTAAACTTGGAAAAGCAAATGAGAAAATGAATAGCAAGTTATATCCAAGCTAAATGCATCCAAATGTAGCAGAAAATCCAAGGAATTAAGTGGAAATTAATGGGTAAAGCTTTAAAGCACCAACCAAGAAGTGAAGGGAAAATAAATAAAATGAAGTGGGGAGTGGGGGTTGCTATGCGTAGGTTAAAAAGAAAGGGGAGGGCTGGCTGGTTCAAACCAGCCGGTTGAATTGGTTCGGTTGGTTCGACCCAGATGAATTTCTACACTTTTTTTTTCAAAAAATTATAACAAATAACACCAGAATTTTATACATAAAAATTGAACAAATTAAATATTAAAACAAGGAAAAATAGCTAAATAAAATGAATTAAACAAGAAAAACAAACAATAAACTAAAAATCCAAACAACCAAAACTAAAAATTAACTATACCCTACAAATGAAGCTTGATAACAAAATTGGGAAAACAAGAAAATTAAAATTAAACTAAAACAAATCAAAACAACTAAAAACACAAAGAACCTAAAACACTAAGGATAAAAGCTAAAGAATATGATGAAGATGAATTGGCTTGGTAGAAAAAGGATAGGGAATGAAGAAAAGCTAATTGGAATCGGAGGAATCCGTCTCCACTTCAATAAAGCACTCGGCATTAGTAGAATAACGATTTCCTTGCCTGAATTCAACTGAATTGCTGAAACGTCTCACATTCTTTGACCGTTTAAGCTTCTTACGCCTAATGTGCATGCTAGTTGCATCATCACTCTCCTCTTGAGGTTGTGGACGCTTGTTGAATGCATCAACTCTAACCCGAGTGTTCTTGAAACACGGATTTCTCATCTCTTCCCTTTGTTCACGAGTCACTCCCCAAATATCCTTCATCTTTTCAATCATAGCCAATGATTTCCTTGCTTGCTTCAATTGATCATCCTCATCACGGTTTGGATTAATAAAAGGGAATGGAGATGGTTGAGAAAAAGTTGTGTCCATGGAAAAATTAAAGGTCTTGCCTGTTAGTAATAATGCCCTAGGCCTATTGTATGGACATGGTATTTTGACTATTTATGAGAATTTATTATTGTCATGATTTGCATGTTTATTATATAATAATGTCCTTGAATAATATTATTAATTATTCTAAATGTCCCTAA